>JAWPHD010015350.1:15000-55816 GCA_037043455.1 Cyrtodaria siliqua | reverse complement strand
CTACGAACGACCTGTGCGTCCACTGAGCCACCTGCCTGCCTCCTCTGTGCCTCCTCTGTGCCATCATCGGCGACCAACGGCAACTAACGGCGATCACTGGACGACCATTCAGCCAAAAAAAATTGCAGCAGAACGCATCTATTACCTGGCGACCATTGGGCGACAACTGTGCCTCCATTCTGCAACCACGGTAATCCTTGTGCCTCTCTTCTGCCTCCTTTGAGCCACCTTTGAGCAACCAATCTCATCGGCGACCTTTGTGCGACTGTTTTGAACATGTTCAAAAATTCAAGGCGACCATGGCGTCCATGGCGATGTCTGAACCTCCTGTGTACCACCTTTGTACGACCTAGGCAACCAGTCTGCCTCCTTTGAGCCTCCAACGACGACCTGGCAAATGTTATGGTCGCACACGGGAGGCACAAAGCTCGCCATCCTGTGTAAAGGCCCCATAACATATAAACTATAAACAGTTGCAAATGATTTGCTCTACTTCTTTTAGTTATAACACGTTTTGCACGAGGACTTCACTGGCACTCTAGAAATTTGTTATTGCCACAGATAAGTTTTATTTATTTATGAACGTCTATGTTAGGAGAATACAATTATGATATTGTGAGTATTTACATGTAGCTTACCAAGTCAACATCTGTAATTAGAGCGGAACCAGGGCTGGATCCTGAAATAGTTAATTGAAACGTTGACAGAAAAGTACCTAGTATTTTAAAGATTTTAAAGAACAGTTCAAACTGGGGTTATTGTTTTCTTTGCCATGCCAAAATGACCGTTTTTGTAATGTTACTACTCTAATAACCTCTCTGAGCAAATGTATGGTCTGAACTTTAGTACAGTACACTGCCGAATCATTTTCTGTTTAAACCAATTTCTAAGCTCTTGTACTTTACATTATTTTAAAAGTGTACAGGCTTCATGATATGTTACATACGCATACATTTATGCAGCAGTGACATTATTTGGTGCATTTTGTCCTTGTAAAAATGTATCGCTGAGTGACACCTCTCAGAAAATGATTCTTTATAGACCGAATGAAGTGTGACTTTGGAAAAAAACATTTTAATTAAACTGAAATATGACTATGCATGAAAGATATTTTAGAAACAGATGTCAGCTTGTAATCATCAAATAAGTTAACATCTTAACGTTTGGCACTTCTAGTGAAATCATGTAAATTTTGGTAAAAATAACCTATTAAAATCACTGTTATAGGAGAATAATGTCAGAAATTGTCCTATCATACAACTAAACTGGTATATCTTTAATCAGAAACTAAATAGAAGATTTCCTTTCATTTTGAATTTAGACGTGCTACTCAAATGATTATATACCCTCTAACCCAATGTAACATTTTTTATACGGGTGTGTAAACATAAAGTCAAAATAAAATCAACATAAAGTCAAAATAAAGTCAACATAACGCCAACATAAAGTCAACAGTCAACATACAGTCAACATAAAGTCAACATAAAGTCAACATAAAGTCAACATATAGCCAACATAAAGTAAGCATAAAGTCGCATAAAGTCAACATACAGTCAACATAAAGTCAACATAAACACCAATAGTTCACTCCTTCAGTTTTGTTTACAGTACATGTTAAAGCCCCTATCCCCACATCAACAGGCAAAAGGTACAATACATGTACACCATTACTAAACCTACCGACATCGAGGTATATATAAACTTACATATTTTGAAAATCCAAACTCTATAGACACAGTATAAACAACTTTAACAAGCCAGGCCGAACCCCAGAACTAAAACGTCGAAACATTTATTTTTAATGGGACAAATACATTATTATATGATCTGAACACATGGCTAAAATGTTTGATTAACGGTTTATGTATTTTTTTCCGTTATATGATCTAGTTCCTTTAACGAGCACATATCACAAATATTAAACTATATCATTCATATATAAACAATACAATATGTAATAATCATCATTTTGAAGAACAATTGTTAGATCTCATTGATTGATTCGAACGTAAGAAAGCATAGCGACCAAGCACACTCGCAAATTTGTAACAAGTCTAATAGAGGAAATGGTCTATGTTTGTCTTTGACCCATGGGCAAAAGAGGGTGTAGCTATCAATATAATCATAGAACTATTCTATAAGCATAGAGCTATCAATATATTCATAGAACTATTCTATAAGCATAGAGTTATTAATCATAGAACTATTCTATTAGCATAGAGCTATTAATCATAGAACTATTCTATAAGCATAGAGCTATTAATCATAGAGCTATCAATATAATCATAGAACTGTTCTAATTATATGATATTATGATATTATGATATTCTACTACTATAAGCATTATGTATAATATACACTATAAAAACATAATGCATATTATCAATCTGCAAGTAGAACTTAAACAAACAACGTCACCGCGATGATTACATACTAAATTTAGATAGGGTATTTTTTTGTTTTCTTAAATGTCTGAATTGTAATTTAGGTTGACTTCCCTACATTCCCTGATTTGTTGGGTACTTTCTTCCTGACATATGTACAACTCACACAGTTATGCAAATTTAACACGTCATATGCGCAATGCAACACCTGATAGTAATACTAGACACAAAGGATGACAATATAATTACTTTTTTTGAAATACAAGTACAACACGGAAGATGCTATACGAAAACTTCAACTGTGCCCTTTGACTTCACGACTCATTGTTTGTATTACTATTAGGACAAGCATCGTTTATCCAATGAACAAACATTGATGAAGAAATATAACTTAACCGAAATAGTACAAGCAACAGGGATCGTTATATGTGTGTGACCATGAACGAAGAAGAACGACCCAAAATGACGGACAAAGCGATTCCGACGTGTTTTGTTATTTTTATTTTACGCATCGACACTACATAATGTTCCTACAAAGCAATACATATAGGCTAGTTGTATTTAACTTACCCATGGACGCTATGCCACTGTCCCCTAGTGAAGAGAAAAAGACAAGAAAATCATTAAGTAATACGTACAAGTAAGCGTCAAAGAGTAACAGAAACAAGGCAAGTCGACACATTTAGAGTAACTGCGCAATTCGTCAGACTTTAAGACGTTTATATAATATATGAATAATTATGATTACATTTTAATTATTTAAAGAAACACACAATTGTTTCAGTGTGGACAATTCAATATAGTTTCTTAATTATTATACTTAACTTAAAAGTAAAGGCTACATTTTTATACCAAGCCCTCTAAATGTTCATTATTGTGCATACATGTACATGTACCTATACATTCAGTAACAGTAGTAATAAACTCTTCAAATAATGTTTAGAAATAGCTCGACATCTTAGAGTAGCTATCTCACCAACAACAACAACATTTTGCAACATCTGTACCCCGTTTCTCAACCTACTGACTACGAGGTATATACATATTTTACCCATTCTAATAATTCAAAAATCTATACAAACCAGTTTCAAAATAAGTATAAAAGCCGAACAAGACTTTAAACTTTAAACAACTTTCAACAGCCAGGCAAAACCCAAAAACTTTAGCGTCGAATTAAGAGTTATCAACTCATAATTATTTTTACGAATATTCAATCACGTGCGTCTTAAAGACCCTTGAATAAACGTATACTTTGAATTGGCAGATATACATTATTATATGACCTGAACACATGGCTAAAGTTTTCATAAACGGTTCTGTAGTGTAATGTTGCCGTTATTTGGTGGATTAGTTTCTTTTAGATTTCTTTAAATAAATCTAGTTGCCTAAATGACACATTTACATGCTATATGAATGAAATAATTAGGAGAAGTGGTCTTCGGAAATCGTTTGTGTCCTCTACATGTATTGCCTTATAACATATATAATGTAACCAAATGTTTAGCACTCACTATATGTATGTAACTTTGCTACTTACATTTTCGACCCACAAGAGATCTGATCTTAACATCTGCTTCAAGAACGTTCTCAACGTATTTTTGGGACTCGAGCAATGTATCCTTCATTTGCTTGAGTACCTGTTCACAGTCCCCGCACGTCTCATTTGCCGTTTTCAACGCCTTGATAAGAGGAACTGAGATTTCTGGGTCAAGTTTTGTTCTTTTGACGTCTATCAAAATACGCTTTAAACCGGTAAATTGTAGGTCTAATTCTTTATATTTATCTCTCAAAGCCAGCTCAAATTCTTTAATTTCTATAGCTGCATTTTCAATCGAAAAACTGGCCATGATGCTTAATGGATATATTAAAGCGAACAAGGTATTTTCTAACGAATTAAAAAAAGGTTCCGTCGTCTGTATTCCGGCTCTACTGTAGGACCAAATAAAAATATCTCGTTAAACAGAAACGTACAGTGTCCACACTATTCTATTAAGTTAGCCTACTGATATGTCCCATTTAAATACGTTTGTATTATTAAGCGTCCTTGATCAAAATATCGCTAACAACATGCTGTATATTGTATCATCAATATGTCTGATTCTTAAATAATACCTGCATTTATGTTTTCTTCGACCTAATCCATTTAATATTTTATGCGAAAACAAAATTAATGTATTTTTTCGATGTAAATGCTTAATCATATAAGAATATACCTCCTGTCCAGTCGTATTGTTTTAATTGAAAGAGTTCTTATTAATCAATGTAAAGCAAATATAAATTTCTCAAAGGTAGTATTAAAACTAAACATAACTTGAATTATCAAACACGTTTCTTCCGGGTACTGTATATCAAACCGTTTGTTGGCGAACCTGTTTCGAAATAATCAAAGTTGATAGCATATATATATATGATATTGAAATCCGGAAGTATGATGCATAGAGCATCACCTTTAAAATATTTCCCATCTGTCATATAGGTACGTATCAAATTATTATTTAAATAAATAATATATTTTCCCCAATAACTTCATTTCAAGGTCATCCAACCTTTAAATTCGGAAATTCGACGACGTGTTAGGGAAAGAGAGGGTGATAAATGTATGTGTTTTGCTATAAGCTGTATTGAGCCTCTGCACAAATACATTTGTTTGCCTCGAAATAGGTCCAGGAAAGGTCAAGGTCACCCATAAGCCTCATCTGAAGTGTTACAATTACAAACATTTAAAACCAAACAAAGCATGCACTCCACAGGCATGCCCATTTTTTAAACCTAATCGCCGATAAAGACAAGTAGATCAAACATATTTACCCCAGGGCCTATTGCAAGCCAAAGCGTTTCGTATTTGGTAATTTCCGATATCGGGAATGCAATTCCCATTAACGGAAATGCAGTTAATTAACAATACAGATATCGAAAATATGCAATTTTGATATCGAAAAAAAATCTATTTACGATATCGGAAATTTCATAGTTCGAAAATAGGGTTTATTTTCCGTTAACGGAATTGTGTATTTCCGATATCGGAAATTGGAAGCAGAAAATAAACGCTCCCTGAAGTGGAAGCTCTCCTAGCGAATAGCTTGGCGGTAAATAGCGAGGCCATGGCACAAAGCATGGAAGAGGCCGGCAATATTGCACATCGTGCGTTAGAAAATGCATCTATGCAGTAAGAGGCTTACAACTTCGTGAAGACGTGCGGAGAAACTTCCGGAGAATAAATGAATAGTGTTTTACGGCACGTCGACACAAAAATAGGTCATAATGTGCCCACAAACTGATGAAATATGAAGAAATTAAATAGTAAATAAAAATTAATGTAAAAATATAAAGATCAAACTATGAACAAATAAGTGATGATATGGTAGTAATATAAACTATGTATAAGTGTAAATCAACAAATGCCGTCAACGGGTTTATAAACAAGTATATATATATAAGAACATATTATAATTATCCACAATATTATTAACACGATTAAGAAAACGTCTTAAATCGATAGAAAAGGGTCTTTAAAAAATGTGACTTACGTTATTATATTGCTAAAACGCTTTATGATATGGACCGAGTCCTGTAGAGACGCAAACAACATGAACTTGTTTTCGTATTAAGTCATTATGTCGTCTTTTTATTTTTCTCCATAATCAAGATAATATTTTAGTTTTTTGTTCGTGCAATTTGGGAATTCCTTTTTGATGGTTTTCTTGGGTATTTATACCGGAGCTGTTTATTGTACTGGTTGCTAGAGGCTTGGTATTTGGGCAGATAACTACAGTTTGTGCTCTCCAACTTACCATTCATTATGACGTAATGTTTTATATTACCATATTACTATTACCAAGAATGTATTTGTTGTTGTTTTCAATAATAATAATAAATCAGTAACAATCGATTTACTCACAACATTGGACGTGAGTAAACGCCTTTGAACTAAAAAACAATGAGTTTATTCAATATCAAAAGAGATTATGACAACAAAGATGACTGTTTTTTTAACTTCCTCATTACTTGCATAACACAATACAATATACCATGACACATTTAAAATCACAGTGTGGTTTAATTTGTTATTTAAAAAAAAAAGGAGATCAAGTAAGACATGATTATGTAAAATGCATTGATAACGAACACAATTAATTTAGAACAATACTATTAAAGGCGACATCAACTTCAATAGCATATATATACAAGACATGACATGGGTTAACTGGATAGAGCTTTTGAGCGTGGGTCGACCTTGCGTAGAGTTGATTTAGCGCGTGCGTGCGTGCGTGCATACGTGCGTGTGTGTAGGGGTGGGGGTGGGGGAGAGGGGGTGATGGTGATGGGGTCCGTGTTGCGCAGGTGGTTGTGCAGTCGCCTCACATCAATGCAACACAGGTTCGTGTACCCGTCTCGGCGTCAAAAACACAGTCGGAAATGGGTTTTTCCGGCGTTGTTTATCGTTCCTAGACGAATATATACTCCAATTTATATGCAAACGTATTGAAAAGCCAGTATTATGGAGTTTTAAATGTATGTGACCTTTTGTCCACCCCGGAGGTCCTCTGGGTTCAGTGCAAAATATAGATATATTCTTGCTCGCTGTTATCATTTGGGGAAGTCATACACTGAATTTAATTGAATCGGCTGAGTGGTTAAAAAATATGATGACGGACGGACGGGCGGATGAACGGACGGACACACAATTGGAGCGTTAATGAAATATATCCTAATTCTTTTAAAACAAGACAATCGGTAGAATCGATAGAATCGATGGATGCTCCCCGAAATGTATCCTCAACTTATCATTTGGCCTTGTATCATCTGGCATTTTTCAATTTGCAGATCCATTTATATTTTTGACTCATGCTTCTGACAAGAATAACAAGTATATAATTAAAAAGGGCAATAACTCTAATTAGAATGATGAAATAGTTACGGTTCTTGCACACTGCAGTTCCTCTCATTGCCCTCTATCATTGTGTGAAGTTTCATAGCAGTCATATCAGTAGTTTGTTTTTAAGTTATGCTCCGGACAATAATTCTAAGTATAAAATTACAAAGGGCAATAACTCTAACTTGTATGATACAGAGTTACGGTTCTTGCGTTCTGCACTTTTTCTCATTGCACTCTATATTTCGTGAAGTTTCATTACAGTCCCATCAATAGTTTTGAAAGTATGCTCCGGACAAAAATTGTAAGTATAAATTACAAAGGCAATAACTGTAATTGAATGATAACAGAGTTACAGTTCTTTAACTCTGTACTTCCTCTGATTACCCTCTATCATTGTGTGAAGTTTCATTGCAGTCCCATTAAGAGTTTTTAAGTTCGGCTCCGGACAAAGATTCTAAGTATAAAATTACAAAAGGCAATACCTCTAATTTGAATGAGAATAGTTTCGGTTCCTCCATTCTTCACTTTCCCATCTATCAGTTTGTGAAGTTTCATTGAAGTCCCATAAGTAGTTGTGAAGTTATGCTCTGGACAAAACGGACAGACAGACGGACAAATCGACGACTATATACTCCCATGAAAATTTCGGGGAGCATAAAAACACACAAAAACACGTGGGATATTAAGGTTTTCCTCTACTGCGTATTTACAATTGTACATTTACCCCTACGAAATACCACAATTGACGTATGTATATATTCACGTAAACTATGCATACATTCCTGGTGTAAATAATATGCCTCTAATGAAGATTAACGATGTAACTGTCTATTTAAATCATGATAATATTTACGTTTAGAACGACTTGAAATGGAATCCCAAAATAGATACGTGTTTAAATTCAGAATGTTGTAAACATATTGAATTACGTTTTCTGTTTAAATATTGTTAATGAATCTTTTTAGTCGGGACAATTCGTCGACACGTGTGTTGCTAAATCATTTATATTAATTTAAATGGTGATTATATTTTGATGCTTGATGATATACTTTATATAACGTTTTCCTGATTAAAAACAAGATTGTATTACAACTTTAAAGCAGCACATTAGATAATAATAATAATAATAATGAGTTTAGGCAAAACATAGCCGATTCGCTAGTTTTCATGACCAAACTAGTTCATCAACAATAATTCAATCAAACGGATGATGGGGTATATTTTATAATTATTCGAGATCGCCTTCTGTTGCATTTATAACATAATATACATTTTTTATGAGTTATTAAACAATGCCTCGGTTAGATGTTTCTTAAACTGATTTTGCCTTTCTGCGTCAAAAATGATATTTCACTGTGGTTTATTATTTGCCTACATCTGTGTTAGTTTGTGTACTTTCACGTATTAATATTTGCACAGCAAAAGTAGGATTACACTCAAAATCATATACAGTCTACTCTCAGTAACTCAAACTCGCTTATTTCGAATTTCCGCTTAAGTCGAATTTTTTTCACGGTCCCAATTTTATTCCTTCTATTTCTATGCAGTTTGACGTCTTTTAAGTCGAATTTCGATAATTCGAATTATCGGATAATTCGAACTATTTTTCTGGTCCCAAACTCGAATATATACATTAATTTACTCTCGCTAATTCGAAGTTCAATTAAATTGCAAAATGCAAGTTTGATCAAACACAAGCCGGCGTCGAAGTTGATTGTGAAGCAAACAAAAGGTGATAATTGCCGAGATGATATGACCTGTAACAAATAAATCATGGTGACATGTTTGTTAATTTATTTTCTTGTGTTGTCTCATGATAAATTAAGGCTTGTTAACGAGGAAGTTTGTTTACGCTAATTGAAAACAATGGCCATTGCGTGGGTTAAAACAATTATAATAATTATACTAATTTGACATGGACGAAACGTATAACTAATTAATTAATGAGTGGCAGATATCAATGTTCTGTTTTTTTGCTATAAAATTCGAATGCTTAATTTAAGAGAGTAGATAGTGAAAACACCGAAAGAACATAGAGTTATAGACCTGAATATTGTAAATTGTTTCGTTTAGATATGATTTCTTATAATCGATATACTGTTTGTGTAAATTTAAACGTCTATTTATAGAAATGCATTTGTGACAATATTGAAAACATTGTTTCATTGTGTATATGCCTTTCTCTGTTTTTAATAAATAATGAAATCATAAATATTTTGCTGATTTATTTCATTACCAAAACGTTTTCTTATACTGCTTTAACATGAAATGCCCGAATATACAAACTGGCAAAACGAAAGTAGAATGCTACAGTGAGTGTGTCTCAAATTTGAGCGGAATAATAACAGTAAGTAATTAATGTAATTACATCTTCCTATTGGATGTGACTTATAACTGTAAAGAAACATATTCATAAACATATATGAAGAAAGAAATCATTTATTTTATTAAAATCGGCAAATATCGGCAATATATACACGTATATGCATAGTGTAAAACAGGTGGGTGGGGTAATAAAATAAACAAGTATGCCATAATCGTTTAATTCGAACTTCGGATAACTCGAACTTTTTTTCCGGTCCCTTGAAATTCGAGATACTGAGTGTGGACTGTATATAAAGCGTTGAATGCTGCGGACAGGTAGAAAGTTTATTTCCTGTTACTTGTGTGGCTTTCCCATTATAGGTTACAATATATATTATATTCCGATTTTCTTAAATTGACTACATTTTTATAATTTAAACAGTAAAATATATATGACTTGATGTTAAGTATAATTACGTCGTTTAGATGCCCTTTTGATTAGTTTTGATTTTTTCATGCGTAAAAATATCGGACGATGTTGTGTATTGTTCAACAAGGCGCTTGAGGCGCAGTGTTAGATGCGTTATGGGAATTGTATGGCTGGATATGTATTATGATGAATAAGTAACAATTTGTGTTATATGAATGACAAATGACAAGAAATGGCATCGAAAACAATATATCACGATACTTCAACACAAACGTATTTATGTTATCTCAACATCAGCTTGTTCCATATAAAACAAAAAGAAAGATATAAAAATCGGACAGGGAAAGTACATGTAGCATTGAATGACGACAGTCAACCACAAAACACAAAACAAACACGCAAGCAGACTAACGAGAAGTCAAAATTAATAATAAAAGCAAACGGCATCACAAACACAAAAGGGTTGACAATAGGGCTACCGCCTTGGAACGGTCAGTGGCCAAAAAGGCCACCGGGGGTTCAAACCAGGCTCTAGGGTTCATCAAACCTCACACTTACCCGTTTGTCATCCCAATTAAACGGGACAGTGTAAATAAAGAAAATAATATCTAACCAACAAGGCAGCGCTAAAAGGCAATATAAGTAAAACACCTAGATGCTCGTGTATATATAAATACAAAAAATCAAAAGCCTAGACAGCCACAATGAAGATACTCGATGACTTGGCAAAAGCCAGAGCAACAAGAGAATAAACCATTGAGGGCACGACAAGACAAGACCGCGGACAAACTTCAAAAGACACCATCCTAATGGGCTTTAGGTAGGCGTCATCATAGGGTCCACAGCCTGTCCGGTCATCGTATAATTAAAGTGGAAAGCGTAGTGGCGAACTATAAAAGGGTCCACTACCAAGCATGCAGTACGTTGCAAAATGATAGTGTCATAACTTCTTTTGATAAACCTTTTAACAAGTTTAACAACGATAGTATGAAAGTGATCATGACCAAAAATATAACGAAGTTTGTAAATCACATCACCATAGAAGTCAGGTTGTAATAGTCCTTGTCGCAGAAGAGTCCTTAAATTGCTTTTATACTTGGAAAGAAGATCAGGGTTACGATAATAAAAGTTTGCAAAGGTTTTACGAAGTTTATGGTAACGGTAACCCTGATGGAGGACTTGCACTAACATTACTGTATGAAAGACTTACACTAACAGTACTGTATGAAAGACTTACACTAACAGTACTGTATGAAAGACTTACACTAACAATACTGTATGAAAGACTTACACTAACAGTACTGTACACAAACTCACAGATTACAAAGATGATGTACAGAAACATATGTTTAATTATCATTAAATATGGATAATGCTATTAACATAGCTCTTCTTATATTATGAGTATATTTGACCAAATCAAGAATGTGTTGTGAAGGAGTATCTTAATGGAAAGGTTGTTGTATTTTGTTTTTTAACAGGCAGTGGGAAAAGTTAAATATTCGAAATTTCACCGTTTGTTTTTAGTAACCATGATACGGAAACCTTTCTTTTGGTTTATCTTATGTATATATATATATACATTATTATCAGAAGTGTGATTAGCTAAATTGTTTTGGCATACATCACTAATTGTTGATTCTATGGCATCCATAGTGTACTTAAACCGATGGCAGAATAACGAAAACAATAAAAAAGAAATGCTGCAAACGATGAAGACCTATTTCAATCATGACACAAATGCCAAAAAGAACATTATCGGATGTGAGATCCTATCCTATCTGCCTCTAGGGGGATTGACATTGGTCACATTCTATACTCGGTATCCACACGGGGCTACACTGTCGTTTGTTCCTTTAAGAATGTGGTTGCATTCCATGAGCCATAATATGAACATGAGAAAAAATGGTCCTATAAAAATCACATCACGCAATGACACCGTAGATCCGCAATGTGATACAAAAACAAAGAGCAAATAATTAAATACACAATGATAAGAGTGGTGAAGACATGGTTACCTACGTGGACAACCACAGAAGTTGCAGGCAAAGAGAAAATTGATATAGGGTATGACTAGAAATTCCGAAGAACGAAAGTTCATACACCAACATCCCTTTCTCAGAGTTTCAAAAGGTGCAATAATGGAGTCCCAAGAGGATTTCTGGTCATCGCGCAAGAGAGAAAATGAAGCGTAGTGACGGACTGTACAGGGGTCAGTCACGACGCATGAAGTGCGTTGTAATACCAAAGGGTTGAATCCTTTTCTGACGAAAGTCCTTATTAATTTTATGAAGTGGTCAAAAAATCCGTCTGGCCCCTTTAATTTCCAAAGTTTATAGATCACATCTGGATAGAATAAAGGTTGTGATATTCCTAGTCGCAAAAACAGTTTTAGGTTAGTGTTGTACCTCTCCAGTAGACGCTCTTTACGGCGATAGACTTTTAGATATGCGTAATGTATGATCACGCAAACCTTGCTGAAGAAGTTTGATTTTAATAACATGATATGTATAATTGAAATCCGTAACATCGTTCATGGAGGTTTGTTTGTATGTAACGACTTATTTTTGTAGTTTGTTTTTCATTCACGACTCTTTTACCGACGTAGATACGGGCCTTTCTTGTTGTCCCTGAGATGTTCATTGACATTAATTAACACAAATAACGAAAATAGAAAGAAAGATCAGAATATACATTTTTTTATTTTGAAATGTGTGCAAGTAATCAATACCAGTGTAAAATAGGTATTTGCAACAGGAGTCACTGATTGACATAGTATGACACATAAAACGTAGCCTTGCAATGTACCGAGATACCTCTACATTGGCAATCTTTCGGTAATATTTTATAAATAAAGTGTTATGGCAAACATTCTTAATAAGTAGCGAACAGTGTAAACCCTGATCAACCTGCACATTATCAGAAAATAAATCATGTTTTATAGATTCTATTGAAGAAGCTCTAGTTTTAACCGTTATTTACACACCTGTAACGCATCAATGAACACACCACATGCTTAATATAAACATGACGAATACACATACTCCGCAAAATAAATTAAAGACCATCCCTTCGTTGTTTCAAGAAGATTACATTTTGCATCATCGCACAAGTTTAAATACACATTGCATTTCAAAAATGGAAAATGTTTTGTGTTTCTGCATTCTTTATGGACATTTTACACCAAAAATAAAGAAGACAATTCAGAGTTTTGAAATTTCAATAAAATGTTTTTTTCGCCAAAAAGTGTATTTTCGTATTATGTTTCGTGACTATTGATTCCTCAACAAACATATGTCACCATTTTCTTTAGAATAACTCTACATGTAAGCGTGTAGTGCCAAATATGCAACTACGTCTTGAATAGTTACAGTGTTTTTCAAAACTGTTCGGTGTATGCATTGAAACTGTCAAAGGTTAGTCAATTTCGGGGGAAATTAAAGTTTCGTGTCCATAGTTCCATTGGTAGTGATTGAACGTAATGAATGAATTGACAAAACATATTAAAACGTTTAGTATTGTTGTTTGGGAACAATTAATGAGTTTTAGATATTATCCAAAATCTCGGACTCTTTTTAACTAACTGAACAATGTATATGACTAGTTTGTTCTTTCATCTAATACAAAAGATCTGACAATGACCAATTTAATGCAACCTTGCTTACACATTATGTGTAACCGTTTGAAAATGGTAATGGTATGTAGTCAATGTCACTAGTAAGCATATGGAGAAATATTCTTGCGGTCATTCAATACATCTGCATGATATCCTTTGTTAGTTTTACATATATTCCAATAGACCAGCATTTGGAATTGATAATATTTTCTTTTGCGTCAGTCGGGTTCTGGCGCCTGATCATGATTTCGATGACCATGGCGTTCACTTCTTCTAGAATGCATTCTAGCTGCTTGTGTTTCAATGAATTCTCGCTCAGGTTCTCCTAATGAAGTTGCGAAGGCAACCGATGCCCTTGATTGTAGGTCCTGAAAGGAGAATATCATTTATGTCTTAGTTTCAAATCACTATAAACATTATTAAGAGGTATACAATCTTAAAATCTGATCCTTTGTTCTTTTTATAAACGTGTTTATACACATGGGGTGTAAAGCAGTAACACCAATTTAATTAATTTATAATTATGTCTGATTGGGTTCTACATATTGCGGTGCGAACGACAACATATAGTAATACTATACAAAGAAAATAAAAATAGTTTCATGTTGATTCATCTGTATGCATTTCGAAAACGAACACAACATGTTATACTAAAATACAAACACATTTTTAAACTGTATCCTTGGTTTAATGCAGTATTTACTAGTTGAAATATTCACCATACAAATAGAACTGTTCAACATATACCGAGCGCATTTGTTTAACAAGCACACACGTAATGTTAATAATTACAAATACAGTTTATAAAGCTAGCTGTGATGAAACATGGAAGTCTAAATATTTATTGTATCGTTGTTAAATGCACGTTTCTTTGTTTAGGATTCGAATGTGAGTCTTTACAGGTTACTAGGTCTAACTGACCTTCTGTTTATGTAAGCCGACTTTACAGGTAACTGCAAATACTTTAATTGCAAAAATGAGCGTTTGGACGATGTGGTTTCTATAGGACCCTATATTTTATTTTCTGCATAATAGATGCGGATACACATGATTGAAAAAGGAAAAAAATCCCCAAAAAAACATAATTTAAAATATAACTGGAAATGCCTATGAAGTAAAAAGAATAACAACTTGAAAATATTTGTTCAAATGATCTTAAAAGTGCTAAGATTATATATTGATTATACTGCTATCTTCGTTACAAGTATATCTAAAGCAGCCTCGGCAGTTTACTGATAACTGTAATACTGTACCCCAATTTACAATTACAAATCAAATCGAATAAGGAGATATTTTATATGGGTTATTAAAATTGACAAACATATTATCTTCTAACGCTACCGTTACATTTTTTTTTGTTATCGCTGTCATCGGGTTTATTTAATACTTAGTCTACTAAGTACATATAGCGTTGCAACTGTATGTGATCGCGGATATAGTGTTTAGTTTAACGACATTACAATCGATGAAATGCGTTTGAACGAAGATACGGTTTAAGTATTGTGTTCGTTTCAGTGATTTATAGAAGGCTATACAACTTTACACTTTCTAAAAATAGATATGATAAGAAATGTGGTATATTTAAGGCATATTTTGAAATCCTTAACCGCGTTTATTGCGTTTTCTTCCGGGTGTGTACTGTACTTAAACTGGGTCGATAATGATAGCAACGTAAGCTTATTATGTTTTTGAAGGCTACCTCTTGGGTTGTTAACTACTTTAAAAGCAAATTGACGGATAAACTAAAGGTATTTGAGAGACCCATTGTTTTGACATACTGTATGTATGTATGTATGTATGTATGTAGCGCATGCATACATGTATGTATGTATGTATGTATGTATGTATGTATGTATGTATGTATGTATGTATGTATAGTAAAGAGTTACGCTATAGGAAATAAACACTGTGCCCTGTTTCGAAAAGTATGTTTCAGTTTCACGTCTTTCCTGTCTTAAACAGTAGATGTCGAATTGTCTTACAAAAACAACAACACCTACTGTAACATGATATATCTGCTCAAGGATTTATAAATGAAACACATTAAACTGTATAGGCTGTTTATCAATGTATCCACAGACATTGCTTACCAGCAGTCAAATGTAGTTGGTGCAAACATACTGCTAAGGATTCATCTGTGTATGACTATGGTATGACTATGGTATGACTATGGTAAGTAATAGTATTCTTTGTTAGATCATGTCTTACCTCGTTACCCTTAGCGCCTGAGGTGTCTTGTTCCAATGAATCAAAAACTGGAGGAAAACAAGGTTTACACTCTTCCGTATCGTTTTCACAATTGTTTGCCGTTTTAGATTGGGGTGGTTCTGCGTCTGATAAGTTGTTCAGTGGACATTCACTGATAATGTCAGTTCGGAGGTTCGCGCTGTCATTTCGTATCTTTAGACTGTGTATAGAGCATCCTTGTTGGTATTCTTCTGCGTTTACATCTACCTATAAATAAAATGCAAATTTAAAAGAAAACATGTCATGATTGTTATTATCACACGCTTACATCGTTATATATACTGAAAGGAAAAAGAAACGCAGGGTGCGTATTTCCGCTATAAATTGCATATACTGCACACTTAATTCCATATATATTCCAAGGAAATCCCAAGATGTTTTGTGAAAAAAAAGAAGTACAGTTAGTTAGAGAAAGGACACAACTGTGATGTTCTAGACGTTTTAATCACAGAACACGTTGTAACAAGACATTCATAAATGCTGAAGTTCCTCTTTGAAAAATTGAGCCAGTTCAGTACTGTATTTAATGTTAAGTGATTGCAACATTTAAAGCCTAAGTTTGCTCACCTGCTTGAGACAAATGCGCATTCTGACGATAACGAAACTTTAAAGGGGTAACCATTGGTGTGGTCAGTGCTGTTTAAACCTTCTTCCTAAAAGCACAGGCCTAATGTCGCCCTGTACCATTCGAATAGCAGTAGCATATTAAACATACAATATATAGCGGAAATACCCATGATGCGTTTCTTTTTCCTTTCAGTATATATTTTAATGTTATTATTATACTCACGTTCTTAAAAAAAACATAGCATATTAAAATCACCTCCGTTTGTCCGTCTGTCTGTCCGTCCGTCCGTCCGGCCGTCCGTCCTCCTTATCTCCTCCTAAACCGCTCAACGTAATTCAACCAAATTTAGGGTCTGACTCAACATAAGATGACGGCGTTGAAGAGCAACATTATGTTTGGCTCCGCATCCAGGGCCCCTCAGAGGGGGTCAAACTTCAATTACATTGTCATTTTTCCATATTTTTGCACATACCTTGCTATATGTTATCGCCTATGGAAGATAAACAACATATCAAACGATTTTATTATTTCGAACTCGGAACTCTGCCTGGAGGCCCAGGGTGGGTGTTGGGGGTGTTGGAGTGTGGGAAGAGGATTTGGAGTCAGTTTTGTTTCCTCCTACGTCATCGGTTAATAGGGGTCAATTATTGTTTTAATTATGTCTCAAACAAACATTTTGCGGAAGTGATTACAGCGTATATAATATGTTTTTTCTCTTGTATGTGTGTGTGTAATAGGGTGGTGGTGGTGGTGGTGGGTGGGGCGGAGTGGTGGAGGTTGTAAGGGGCGTAAAAAGGTCTAGTATACACACAATGATACTGCAGTGTCCTTTTTTTATTCTTAAACTTGGTAAATATACACGTATACTCCTCTGAAATTACAAATCATACAAAACAAGTTCAGTGTTTCCACCTTAGGGGTGTACCAAGGTGGGAGGAATGGTGCTTGGTGTGTGTGTAGTGGTGGTGGGGGTTGGGGTGAGCGGGGATAATGGGGAGAGAGATAAATGCGGTCAAATATATATTCTTTCTCAGTAAAATGTTATGATTTTTGGAATATCAGTATCATGAATTGCTCCAGGGTCACCAAGGGACTCTGGGATATGGGTCAACAGTTCAAATACACAAATAACGTAACATGTTTTATTCTTTACAATGTCATGCATGTATACAGAAAAGCATAAATAATACTATTTCTGATGATGAGTATCAAAGACCGATAAAAACAATCACATGTAAAATAGAAACAGGGTTAAAGGGAATTGACATGTGTGTACAAACGCGGGTATTTGCGACGGCGCGCCGTCGAATTCGTTCTAGTTGTATATACGTATGCACGATGCAATTTAGAATTGCTTGCAAAAACGTTTAAAGAGTATATAATTAATAAACGCATGTGCACTATTCAAATCGTAACACTTTATAGGTAATATACACTCGCACAATTTCAATAAATCAATAATTTCGGCTCCACCTCGATCAGTTATCTACTAGTCAGGCTGTCAAAACCAAAACTAGAATTCCTTCTTGATAAGCAGTCCGTTTCTATTTAACGCTATACTATTAAATCTGCAATTCTAGATAGGAATACCGGAAATGGAGCACCATGTGTACATATGATACCATCTATATCAGGTTCACTTACTGTTGTGTTATCCTCATCTGATTCAGATGCGGTAAGTGATGACGCACCTGTCTGTTCTGTTTTCTGTGTGTCCTTTTCGTTTTGCTCATTCTGCAAGGCACAAACATCAATGTGACAATCAGATATTAAACGAAATATAGAATGTATGGCTAGCCTCGGTCACCCGGCCTGCGTCTGATTTCTTCGTTACGCTATGCTAAACGAATAAAGAACCAGGGCCTGGGGAAAATAGGACGTTTGAAATCGCCCCAACGTTTTTGGCGATTTTGACGAGATTTTGGGAGATTCAATGAGACTTTTAAAAAACATATTTTTAAGATAATTTAATAATAATTTCTTAGTTTTAACTATGGGAAGCAGCAAGTGATGTTAAAAAGTTTAGCTGATGCATCAACAATTGACATTGTACGTTTATTTACAAACGGTCTAGCTGGCCGAGACTAATGTATGGTGAGTGCATCTGCGTTTAATAAATGTAAGAACATCTTACCAAAATATCACCTGTCATCATGTGGGAGTCTTGTTTGGACATTTGTCTGGATCCTAAAATATAAATGTATTGTTAAGCCTATACTAAACGTGTTAAGTAAATGCATTGGTCCAACAATGGTAAGTCATAACTTGGCTATTCGTATACGTATTTTACTCTAAGGAGTGCAATTATAGCGCATGTCCGAACCACACCCTTTCACCAACTTGGAAGTGTAAAATGATCCAAATACTCCGAAATTAAGTCCTGACTACTTTCTGTGTAAAGAAACATAGAAATATTGGACAGGGAAAGTAGCATTCAAGGAGGACAGTCGACCAAAAAACACAGAAACAAACACTCACACAGACAAACAAGTCATAACTTGGCTATTCGAATATGTATTTTTCTTTAAGGAGTGCGATTATTGTACAAACAACACCCTTTCAGCCGCACCAACTTAGAAGTGTAAACTGATTCAAATACCTGACTACTTTCTATGTAAAACGAATCTGAATCTGAAACCAGTTTCGAATGCTATATGTTTTGAAATTTTCATTTTTATTTTAGAAACCATTATTGACATTACTGAGGCAAACGCATATAACTTGAAATTGTGAGCTAACGATTTGCTACTACTTAGCGGGTTACAATGCATAGATCCGAAAGTGAATATTGCACTGAAAACTAGTTCATTGTAGTTAGGGTTCATTTTTTGGTTGTTTTTTGAAAATGAAACAGTTAAGGAAAATGTTTCTGTATGTCAAAATGGTGATATAGGCAAGATCTGTGATTTAATGTGTATGCTATTCCAAATGACTATTCTGCAATAAATGTGATAAGCATGTATAGAACCGCTACCTTGGATCGCATTGGAATATGTTCGGCTCTTTAAAGATGAATGGCAACCCTTTTTCATTACGTGGTCCGAGTATTAACTTTCATACCCCATCCAACCACTTCTCCAAAAGGCGAAAACTGGGTTGGCTGGGGTATGAAATAAAACCTTAATTTCGACTTTAAAAGTTTACATATTGTACATTTAAAACATTTAATAGGTAATTTTAAAAGGTTATCGCATTTTTTAAGTATGTTTTATTGTCGAAATATATTTTATAAAATTCTGCTAATATAAGCTTTCCCATCGCTTAATGGAATTAAGGCCGTACCACGTAATGGTAGTATTATCAATTAACAAATTTAACTTTTAAACATCCTATGAACTAACCTTCTTGATAGTTCCGGAGAGAAACATATATTCAAAACCTCTGCTAACTTGTATGTAAAAGAAAGTATTATTTGTATGACGTGGATACTACTTTTACCAATGCACGACTGCACGGGGAAATGGGGTAAATTTGAATTGTGTAGCTGCACAACTATTGCCAGATAATTGATAAATACATTTACCTGTGGATTAATTTGCCTGATCAAAGTTTTCTACATCATCAAATAAAATCTTATTCTCGCTTTTCACAGATATTGCAATGTGTGAATTGTAAATATCTATAGTTGCGTATTGATTTCGATTTAAATAAACATAAACATGTTCATGAAACAAAATAGGAGAACCTTAACCTGCGGTCCATTATATGTTTCGAACTGTGTTGCTGTTTGAAAATCGGTAATAATAGTTATACTTGAATGTTCGTGCTTGCGTCTCAAGGGTATCCAGTCTCAAAACGATGTCTTTGGATGACAATTTGTGTTGCATTTTAAGAAGACCTGTGCTATAGCAATTGCGTTTTACAGGTTAACAACTCAAATAGTCCGTACTTGAACACCTCAAAGACAAAAAGAGAAAGTAAATCAGTTATTGCCTGCAATAATCGAAAAGTGTGGTTACCGTGAATAAAACATGTGCAGTTGTTATTGAACAGAAATATGTAACAATGATTTTATGCGGAAAACAACAACATTAATAACCAAATCTTCTGTTCTGAAATGTAGAATTAGTCAGGCACTAAGGTGCGTTTTTAGTTAGTTTAAACTTATTTATTTTACATCGATTGTAACGAAAGCTCTATGAACTTATTTGAATCACTCTCGATGTCTTCCTGGGTAGAACCACTACTAAGCAATGCAGATAAAGTGTCTTGCTCAGGGACACAACGCATATGGCAATGACGGGAATCGAACCCAAGACTTTTGGATCATGGGACCACCGCGCTCCACTGCGTTTTTATGTTGTATACAATCCGTATAAACTTTTAGAAAGCGTATACATGGTTTATTGATATATAAATACGGTACAAACAAATTGGAAGTGAAAGCAAACAACCATAGGACCATGTATGTTCGTATACATGATATTCATTCGATAAACTGTTTTATAAAAAAAAGTAGTACATTTCAAGCTTATATATGGAAAATATCAGCATTTGTGTCATTGTGTATGCAGGCAATGTTGAAAAAAGGCACAACAACTCACTATATCAATACATATATATATCAATACACAGCAAAGACAGAAACAATAACGTTATTGAATTTATAGTATTTGTAAACTATATCGATTTAAATATCATACAATACACGTTTAAACTAATGCTTATGTACATTCACACAACAGGTAGATATATTGCGTAGGTGTTATTGTAACTTCCTTTTCTTGAAGATGTAATCATCGATTATTTGTAAATGTAATTTTATTCTTGCTTGGTTGTGCTGCTGTAACGTACAATTTCATGTGTAATGTCATAGAAAGGTCCTACTGAATTGAATTGAATTGAATGCTTTTTAACGGCTCATCAACATAGTATAGGTTAGCGCCGCGCCATACAGAGGGGAAGGATACATAGGAATCCGGGAACCTTGCCCTCTCTTATTATCGAATAGATTCCTATATTCTTTAACGTGCTCGGAGGATACACGGGACGGCCCGGTTTACGTCCCCATCCGACGGACGATACTAATTGAAAGTGTAATTGCCCACGAACACACCGAGAAACTCAGTGGCATACGGAGGATTGAACCCGGGACCTCCGGTTACAAATCCGCCGCGCTACCGATTGAGCCACGCCAGCCCTCTCCAACGTAAACTGTACCGTAAGCGTGTCAAATTATCTTCCCGATCGTGACACATATGAATACTCGACATTCTTCCTTGATCAATATATCATAAAGGGTTGTTTTTAATATGCGTCATAAAAGGAAGAAATATAGTGTGTTTACGTCTACTTAACATATTTTATATCATACTGGGACAGCGACTTCAAAGGGATATGAGATGAAATATTTATGTTTTTCCATAGGACATGTCAGGGATTTAATTGTACTTTCTTACGATATTAAGCGTATATATTTGAACAATTAATCAAAGTCATCAAAGTAATTGTCTGCTGACGGCCTTTTGCTTGGCATAAACTTATGAACCAAAAGCTAGCTGGCATATAAGGGCGTTAGTACAAATTTGCCTGAGTATCATTTGCGCAACGTTAGTACAAATCATGTAAAACAAACAATACAAATGTGAAAACTTGAGACATCGATTAATACAGGAAATAAGGAAGTAATCTGTGTTTGATAACATGATCAGGGTATTTTTTGTTTACTTACCTAAAATATCATTATGCCAAAAAAATAAATGGTTTATTTCAGCTAACGCCTTCAAAAAAAATTAGAGTAGGTAGTAGGCAAAACCTTTTTTATTATTATTATTAATGACCTTATTTTAGTTAATGAAAACACACTTTTGATATGATAAAAACTACTGGGGAAGGTATTTATAACTAGATAATACATGGTTATGGCCCTTTTTCAATATTTGATAATGTAGACTGGAAACGCCAGGGGTCGTGGGTTCAAATCTCACTGGAGGCATATTTTTATTTATTTATTTTTCTCCATAAGACACCTTTCTTTAAAGCCTTACTCTTCATATAATTTTAAGTTGTATTCAAAATATTTATGAACAAGTAGGCATCTTAAAACACATATAAATAGTACAGATCGTCCATTCAATATAAGTTAATAGGATAACATAACATTTAAAATAAAAAAAAATATTGTAATTTACGCTCAATCAGCTGTATGTGCTCGCCTGGTATAATTCTCCATTTATTAGTTTATTCATATAGGCTTTGTTTTTCTTTGAAAAAAAAACTGTTCGTGCAATTTTCTGTTCTGTTTTGGCTGTAACTTTTTTCTGGACATGTTGTTGATATTTTGAATTGCTGCCCACCATGCTTTTGTTGTTTAGGCTATCAATTTCAAAAATGGGAGTATTTGTTTGTTTTTTGTATAGTGTTTTTTTTTGCGTCATTTTCAACACATGTAAGGTTATTTATGACGGTCGTCCTTTGTGCTCCAGGCAGACCACCCACTTTACATGGGTAGAACCAGTACTTTACACCTCCCGCAATCCGTAAAAAACGACTTTTCCTCACTTACCAGTCGAGCTCCCAGTGGGATTAGAACACCCTGCGGTGAGAGGCAAACATGTTTTGCACCGCAACCTCGTTAATCACTCGACCACGGACACGTTACAAAATGGTGATATTAGAACGAGTTTGCAAGTGCATGGGGGCAAAACAATGTCATTTGTGACGTTTTGATATGTGTCGAAGTGTTAGTACACAGCTGACGAAATATTTCTTAAAGATGTTTTTTATATTTTAAATCATAATTTTATTTGCAACAACATTGTTTCATTTATTGCACTGTAGTAGATATAGATATAATGTAGGGTTTAAGGCATGAGCATATAGAATTTTAAGCATTTGTTACGCATATTTTCCATCATTTGTGATCATTTGTTGGTGTGAACAAAATAAGGCGTATCGGTAGCTTTGAGTAGAACTTATCCTTCTGCTCTAGAAAAATAAGACTTTTTTTCTGTAATGGAATACATATATAAAAGTAAATACTGAGCTAATTGTATATTCGATCTCTAATTCAAAATTGTGTATACAGTATTTTGCCGTGAAAATGTCAAAATAACTCAAAAATATGTGTTATTTTTAATAAAGATCATTAGAAGCCTGATGACCTATAAAGTGTTTTACTTGTTTTGAAAGAAATATCATACGACCTTGTCATACACAAGTTTAATACACGTTGAGCATTAGAACATACTTTTTTATCTTGAATTTTTTTTAGTAAAACTAAAAGTGGGTGTAGTACGGTCCATATATGTTCGCTTTTTAAAGTAAAAAGACGAACGAGGACAAATTGACCAACAATGGATCAAATGATAACACTCATTTCTCTGTTTTACATTTTAATCCAAAGTTTCAGTGGGATTGACCCATCCTTTTCAAGGTTACATACTAACTAAGGAACATCCATCTCGCTGAATTGACAAACATAACGTAAATGTTTAAAGACGTGGCTATAACAAACAATATCACATAGAAAAAAACACAGCTATAGTTTGTCGGAAGCAGTCGGTTGGGCACTCGCATCGAAACACGCTAACGCCGTCATCCACGCCATCGAAAGTGATCTTTATAAGTTGAATATCTTGTATCGTAATAGATGTAAAGTAAAATAAAGTATATAGTGAGTTACATAAACTTACCCATTGACGATATTCCACTGTCCCCTAGAAAAGAGAAGAAATAAAATACATCAGATGTAGCCATGTTTGAAATGCGTTGGAAGTATCAGTTTTGATATTAGTCCAAGATAATATAATCACATTAACTAACAAAACAACAAATTTTACCAGCTGCAGTGCATACCTAACTATGCAATTACGCTTTAACATGTTTAATGCAGCATCTAAAAAATGAATCCTTCGCATGAAACAGCCAGTGTCAACACATTACAGTGCGAGACTCGAATTCGGGATACATCCTGAGATGTTTATTATTTTGTATGTGTTTCTTTAGTTAGTTTCTCTGGACATGCTGGATGTGGACTTTATTGTTAGAGAATTCCTTTTGACAAGTTTGATAGGATATAGTTTTGTTTACACTGTCTTGTCTATTTGGGCGCTGAAGACAGGATAATAGCGAGGATTGTGCGCATATAAAATCGGTTCAAGCTAACCAGTAGACCTTATTGCCTACTGACCGTTCCAAGTCGGTAACCCTGTCTTTACCACCCTTTCTGTTGTTTTGTGTCTCTTTCATTGTATTATCAAGTCGTTGTTTGCAGTTCAGTGCGGACCTACGATGCCATTGCGTTCGGACGCTGACGTTTCTATAGGATCCTATATCTCATTTGTATCTGTTCACTAAAGATGAAACACCTCCTAGCTTAGAACCGGCTAGAGGTACTCTACTATAAGCCACATTTTACTTCAAGCCAAAGTTCAGATCGATGATCGCATGATAGGACCAGTAATAACGCAAAGCCAATGCTTCGTTACACAAGACTTATGGTCCATTCGATCGAGATGTCTAACGGGGTGGCGAAACCATGTGACTTTTTAATCGGATTCAACGCAAAAATGTGTAAACAAAACGCTCGATTCACCTCATAACTTTCTTAATATGTATCGAGTTTTATTCCAATAAAGAGCACATACCCCCCCCCCACATCTCTTTGCTCCGCAATTGGTTATCCCCCCTCCCCCCCCCCCCATCTCTTTGCTCCGCAATTGGTTATTTGATTTATCTAGTACTTTCTGAGATTATCCCTCACAAAATCTTCCTGGAAACGAAATAAATAAATGACTGTGTACATTTTGGGAGGGCTAATCACAAAAAGTACTAAATAAACCGCGTGTTACGGCGGAGGAAAGGACTCACATTGTAAGGTATGTGCGCGTTATTTGAACAAATTTCGTTAAATATTAAGAAAGTTATAAAGAAAATCCCAACCTGAATCGAGCGCTTTGTTTACATATTTTGCCGTGAAACCGATCAAAGGTACGTGGTTTCGCCACTCTGTTTAAGGTTACATGTCCACCATTTAAATACGAAAGTAACGATTTTGAGTACGTGATACGTTACAGATGCCTCGATGGGAGTCATTACCATTAAAATGATAACGAGGTGTAGAAAAATGAGATATTGGGTGCTATAGAAACCACAGCGTCCAAACTCAATGACATCGTAGGACCACAGATATCGCTAAAAGGAGTAGTTAATATACATTACAGTATTCAAAACAAATATATTAGCAAATATCGATATTCAAGTATGAATTAATGTATTAAACTTCCTCAAATCTACTTTCGTACTTTCCTTTTATATGTTGAATGCAATTATACAATACACTATCCTTTATATGCAACTATGCTATTATAATGTTGAAGTACACATTAATAATTGGTATAATGAGAGGGAGGCATACTAAGTTATGTTATATTCGATTTAACTTGAAGACGAGTGAGAGTGTTTTTTTCAAATATATACTGAACAACACAGTTTAGCATTACGTTTTAAGGCCATGGATTAAACATATGAACATTGATATGATTGTTTGAATATATTAGAAATACTAAGTAAGGATGTTATTTTCAAACGATTGTGTTATTTTATTATTTTCTATGTGATGTATCGGAATAACATCCACTATATTGAAAACAACTTATTTCATTGTACAAAGGCATTGCTTTTAAACAAATGTAATTGTTGCCATTGACAAGAATTGCCAATTCTGTCACTGTTTGAAAACCGCTAAAATGTGTTCACAAACGATTGTTATTCTCAAACAAAAGCATTCGTAATTTCGTAATTTTAATATTTTCACTGAAATTAGAACGATTTTGATAACATATAACTGTATGTTATCGTCATATTTTCTTTCATTTTATCACCGATTTTATTATAAATGATTTTGTAGCGTTATCATTGGTCATAAATATGTCACCTTGTCATTGCCGCGAACACACACGGCTTTGTATCTGTTCTAAACATATTTATTTTACATCGATTGCGAAACAAGTTCTTGCAACTTAGATTAATCACTCTCGATGGCTTCCTGGGTAGAACCAGTACTAAGCAATGTGGATTAATTATCTTGCTCAAGGATAAATAACGTGGCCGCGACGGAGGATCGAACCCACGACCTCTCGATCAGGAGTTCGGCGCTCTACCACTGGACCACGCACTCCACTTTGTATCCCGTCTATGGTATGCATTCAACATTCGAGCATATTGCGATTTACGGGATTTTCCAAACATTCACAATTTCGGGGTAGATTTAAATACTTTATCGGTAAGTAAAGTCTATAAACTGGATATCAATGTACCAACATTTTTCTTTAAAGTCAATTTAATATTTTAAGAAAGAAAACAATCATTTAAACCCTTAAATCAGGTCTGAAATACAGAAAGATTTGCAATGCGACAGTTATAGCCAAAACCTCATTCGAGTCATTAGTAATACTTACATATTCGACCAACCTTAGATCTCCGTTGGACGTCATCATCAAGAACTTTCTGGACGTATTTCTCCGACTCGTGTAGATTTTCTTTTATTTGCACGAGGACTTTTTCACAGTCCTCGGTTGTTTCAGTTGCCCGTTCAATTGCTTTAAGTATTCGAATGGGGACTTCCGGGTCAAGTTTTGTTTTCTTGACGTCTCTCAAAGTACCTTTTAGAAGCACAAATTGTATGTCTATCTCCTTACACATGTTCCTCAGCCGCTGCTCGAACTGGTCAATTGCTATATCGAATTCTGTTGACTGACTCGCCATATTGATTGATAGTGTTATTAATGCAAAGCTTTTAACGTTTAATCAATTTTAAATTCAGGCACATTCGTTTGACGAATGCATACAGGATAGTATGTCCTAGTTTATATTTCTTATTATTACCATTTTTTATATTAAACATTGCACGAGATATAATCTGACCTTGATACAAAATAAGCACTTGTTAGTGCATCTTTATACAAACCATAAATAGGATGTCATGTGTGCCACGCAATAACTTAAATGTATACACGCCACTGTAAAACGGTCACTTGGCACACAATATATCAATACCAATCCCAATCGAGTGGTTCAAATTAATGTATATCAACACTCGCAATACTATTTACAAAAACCTAAAGTAAACAACTTAATGTAGACTTGTCGATAGAGTTAATCCTTGGTTATATTTACCAAACACAATAAACTGTCATACGTATTATGCATTTATGTTTATGATTATCTCTTGACATACGTTCAGCTCAGTAACACTGTTATTAATTCCACATTTTTTATTAAACGAGTCGTTACTTATATTAATAAATTACATTATACTTCTCCCAACGTAACCACGGTGTTGAAACTATTTCAATTCGCGTATATTTTTGTTCCGGGTGTATTCGTGTGAATTTCAATGCAGAATGGTTTGAATTAACGTCACCACTGATTATATATGGTGAGCGGGGAAACAGGGAAGTTTGAGACAAACATATATTACATGTATGTATTTATAGTATATATACGTATCCCTTTTTGTGTTTTGTTCTGTATTTGTTCTTTGTTTTTGTTCTCTAAAAAGAAGTAAACAGTATAACTAATACGTTCCATTTGTATTTGACTGTTTCCATACTGTCAAGATGTTGTTTATTTGGGTTAAAATTTTCTTAGACTCACTTTTAAACACAATATTGTTCAGACGAGACCTTAACAAAATTGTTAAGATTGTTTTTTTAATCGACGGTTACAAAATTCCAGTTTCTTTTTGCTATATCGTTTCATATGAACAAACTATTATGTAGTTCGGATCTATACTCTGTACATTTGAAAGTACATATTATATGTAAAACCTTCGCATATACCTGTATTGTAATTTCACAATAACTGTCTAATGATATGTTGAAGGACGGAAGTGTATCTTCCACATAATTACGACTTTTCTTTTGAATATGTATTAACATTTAAGGTATGCAGTGTTTTGTTGTTACAGCACATACACTGTCGAATTTCGTAACACGATAAACTATACGATATGCTATATAACACTTTTAAGGTACCATACAAAAAGCGGAAGTGTCAGCGAGAAATTATCAAATAAATAGTATTGTACTAAAGGTTGTTGTTTAGTAATATGATTTGTCTCCCCCGCCCTGCCACACCAACCCGCCCCTCTTCGTCAATGGGCGCTTATTACCTACTTACATAGTATGCTATGCGAACAGCTTTATATAAAACAACTCTATATCGACACTATAATGAAGGATATACATAATTCATGATAGAAAAGTTATCCGCAAATATGCGGTAATGATACCTATACATGCAGATGACATCGATATGTGGAACTAGGATTGGCACTGATCATTCCTATCACGTTTGGTTGAAAGCCGACAAGGCGTTCAAGAGAGCGGCTGGGACAGATAGTCGCGTTCTGAAAAGCAAAGTTTTAGATATGATCATTTAAATGGAGGCATTTGTTCGTATATTGGATATCATTGATGCATTTTGTTTAAAAGTATGCATTCAACATCAACAGTTTAGTACTGTTGTGCAAAATATCTCGTCTGCACATCCACATACGACAGCAGGAGAGGCAAATAAATACAACATGAACACTATTTACAAGCGCTCACGACGAGTCTCCGGCAAGGATACACATATGGGTGCTGAGATTGAAACCATATGCATGTTCAGTCAAGTACGTGTCAGGCCACATGAACACAGTTACAGTTTAAAATCAGAGTCTGACCAAATGCTCCAGACAGTGCATACTGTTGATCAAATCTGACCTCGAGAGACATTAATATGAGAAAAGATTCAAAGATTCCGTTATACTGAAATGCAATAAAACAATGATTCCTACAGAGATTCAAAGTCGTCTACTTGAATAAGCACAGGAATCAAATACCAAAACAAGAATACAGTGATACAAAGTCACAAGTCGGTCGAAACCGTTACATAAGAAAACAGTAAGGGAAATGATTATGATAAAAAAACAGCGTGTAGATGTTAGACGTTTTTTTCAAGTGTCAAAAATCAGAATACATTTATCAGGAAATATCTGAGGACTAAATAAACTAATCTTCCTGAGACAAAATGAACATGCTTTTAATTGTGGCATCTGTGTTGTATAATGTTATAATATAGCGTCTGTGACGGTAATCTCAGTTTTTAGAAATATAAATTATTATTAGAAGAAAGGGTTTAATGTTAGATGTTTTTTTATTGAGAATAAGTAGCAGTGGAGCAGACCTATTCAAACTCTTTAGAAGATGCTTCAGTTAAGGATTCATCAACTTTGTTTTATGACCGAAGAATTATTGCTAATTTGAAAACCAGACAGCACCAAAATGAGAGACATATATACACACAAACAGTTATCAAAGGGAATGTAGCGAACAGCCAAACAAGCTCTACTTTTGAGAGTTCTGAAAAACCTGGAAAACATGTGAAGGAATTATCAAAATTGGATGACAAACAAAAATTATATGACCATTTAAACGTTGTTCTAAAACGGATATGGGAGCCGCCATTTTGAGAATTATGACGTCATAGTTCCATATTACCATATATGAAATATTGATACATATCATTTAAAACAAGAAAAACACTACAAATGAATGCAAAATAAAATAATGTTCATATAAAGCATTATTGCCATTAAGTTTTACATATTTTTCATACAGTTGTTGTCATTTTTTCCCTATAAATTAGTAAATAATCATATTTATAAATAGTCCGTGTAATGTATGGTGATTTTGAACCGTGATGTCATGGCTCTCAAAATTGTGGCTTCCGTATCCGTTTCAACAGAAACTTCCAATGATCATATATTCATTGTTACATTCCCTTTAATATGCAAACACAATTTCCTTTATATTATCCTTATAATTAATATTAACTATTGAAAAATGCAAGTTATGTACAAAATCTAACGGGGCGCCGCGAGCTTTTAAAGACATGTATATTGCCGTTCATTTAATAATTAAAGTTTAAAATCAGTCAATAATCAGTGAAGATACCGATTTGGAACCAGCTGTATTCGAACGCTGAGAACAGAATTATAGACGGTATCCCTGAAATTTACATCTAATTCTTGTAGTAAAAAACAGTTAGAACCAGTCTAGGCGCATGCGCAGATCATAATTTGTAGACTGTATCCCTAATTCAAGTAGTAGAAGACCCATAAAATGCCTGTATATAAATTTGAGTTCGTTCCGGTATTCTTACTATTCTTACAGTTGTTTTATGAGCGGTAAAATGACGTTGATATACAGTCCAACACCAAATAGCATTTCTTTGAGTCCGAGATAAATATATACGGCAACAAGAGATATGCGGATGTACTGGGATAGATAATAATGTGAGAGTATGGTTAAATCATTTCGTGTTTGTCAGGTTATACCAATCTCATCCCGCCATACAATCCCGCCATTACCTTGATGGAGTGACGAATACTTGAAGGACCCTAGGTATTAATGGATCGTTCGGAAGCAATGAATATGTGTTGGTATTTATAGATTACTATCCGCTGCAATATCGTTGAACTTGTAAAAGCAATCGCCAGTCAATTAATTATCAATCGGTTAAGAAACATAGGTATATGTGTGAGATTTTACCTTAACAACACAGAAATATGTAAAAAAAAAGACCTTCGAGTGGAGGGGGTGTGGGTGGTGGGGCTGGGGATGGGGGCAACATAACTATATGTGTAAGAATTGTTCAAAAATAACACAGAAATATGTTAAAAAAATGCGCTTCCGGTGGTGGGTGCGGTGAGGGGTGTGGGGGGGGGGGGGCGGGAAGGATAGGGTGAGTGTATGAGGGGAGCAACATAGATTTATGTGTAAGAAGTCACCAAAAATAACACAGAAATGTAAGAAGACAATTTAAAAAATGCCTTTCGAGTGTGGGGGTGGGGTTGTGGGCCCTTAATATAATGCTATAAGGAAGCCCATGGTACAATTGGGTTGTGTAGGATAAGAAATGTAAGAGACATAGACTTGTAAACCCAGCTTACACGCAAGTCTTGATGTGGGACGCCGACGCCGGGATGATTACATCCCGAATAGTCGTGCTAATGTATGGAGAAAATTGTAATAAAAAATAAAAAAATTAATTCGTATTTTCTAGCTTTCAGACTAAACCTTTCATACTGTTTATCAAATACTCTTGGGAACTATAAACCACACACTGGTGGTGATTGGCCGGACAATATGTTCATTTTACGGTGGATTAACGTACACGTCATGCAATTTGTTGTAAATGCATAATAGTTTATGTCGTTGTGAAAGGGTGTTTCCATGTCGGTGCAAATATGGTAGGTTAAAACAAACCGACCGACCGACCGACCGACTGACCAAACGACCGACAGACGTCGGTACAGACAGACAAACAGACAGACATAAATATATATACATGTATATATATTATATATGCAGAGATCAGAATTGTAAACCATGTTTTAAATAACGCCTTTGTACTTTTATTGACAACATATCTATACGAATATTAGAAAGGACCTTTGGAAACGGCCAAACACGACACATATCAGCCGCCAAGAGATTTATAAATAAAATTAGAAACGCAATCAAGCATCACAAGCAATTCAAGCTGTTTCTCACTAAATCAGAGCAAATGCAGTTTGACATTTGAATTCATAGTTATACGTCAAGTACCCCTAAATTAATCTGACTGGATAGTGGGGAGATGAGTATGTAACCCAACCCCCAATAACTTTTGTAATGCTGTAATATTAGTTCATATTATTAGTTTTCACATGATTAACCTATTTTGAGAGTGAACTCGATTTCTACATAATACACTTCATTGGGTTGTTTGTCTTTACAAACTATTCCTTTACGTATTCCTATGATTTATAGGTCGTAGTATTGCTTTGTTATACTGTTCCATGATATCACTCATTCGATCAGAATTGGGAATATCACACTATTTGAATAGGTGATATCAATAATTTAAGCTTAGTTGCTGATATCACTGAGTCAGTCATTTTGATATCGCATACATAAATAGATAATCTCACCCATTTGAGTAGGTACTATCATTCATTCAAAGTGATTGGGTGATATCTGTACTAATCAATTACATCACTCACATGTATAAGTGATATCAATCATCATGATCAATCAACACGGTTTTGAACACTTTTCAAAACAGGTTTTAATATTATATTACATGCAATTTATTATCTACTCAAATTACATGCTATCAGTAACAGTACCATGGTTGCTGACATTTCCTTTGTATATTCACAGCTCAGTAGTAAATCATTGAACTGGATAACAAACAACACCTGTCAGAAGGTCCTTCTGGTCAGAGCTAGATTCTCGTTTGAATATAATGCTATATTTACACAGTAGAGTGTTAATCAGATGGCTGCGTGAAAGCTGGATAAAACTCACAAACCTTGAAATGCTAGACAGTACCGGTAACTGTCTTGTGTAAACAAATTCCATTTTACAGGCTACTCAACAATATGAGTTACACAAACTGATTTTTACAATATATACTTTTACAAAAAAAAAAGGAAAGATATAAAAATCGGACATGGAAGGTAGCATTCAATGACGACAGTCAACCACAAAACACAAAAGCAAACACGCAAACAGACAAACGGGAAGGCAAAAGTAATAAAAAATGCAAACGACAGCACAAACACAAATGGGTTGACAGTAGGGCCTCCGAACGGTCAGTGGCCAAAAAGGTCAATGGGGGTTTAAACCAGGTTCTAGGGTGCACCAAACCTCACACTTACCCTATTGTTATCCCAATTAAACGGGACAGTGTAGATAAAGAAATCCCCGCCATGACATATTCTCTAACCAACAAGGCAGCGTTGAAAGGCAATATAAAGAAATATATAGAGATCGGGCAGGGAAAGTAGCATTCAAGGACGACAGTCAACCACAAAACACAGAAACAAACACGCAAAGAGACAAACAAGAAGGCAAAAGCAATAATAAATGCAAACGACATCACAAACACAAATGGGTTGACAATAGGGCTACCGCATTGGAAAGGTCAGTGGCAACGTAGGCCACTGGGGGTTTAAACAGGTTCTAGGGTGCACCAAACCTCACACTTACCCTACTGTCATCCCATTAAAACAGGACAGTGTAAATAATGAAATCCCCGCAATGATCTAATAAGTAAAACACCTAGATGCTCGTGTATATATAAATACAAAAACAAAGACTGGAAAGCTACAATGAAGGTACTCGATGACTTGGCAGAAGCCAGAGCAACAAGAGAATAAACCATTGAGGGCACGACAAAACAAGACCGCGGACAAACATCAAACGCCACCGTCCTAATGAACTTTAGGTAGGCGTCATCATAGGGTCCACAGCCTGACAAAATGATAGGGTCATAACCTCTTTTGATAAACCTTTAAACAAGTTTAACAAAGATAGTATGAAAGTGATCATGACCAAGAATCATACGGTTTGTAAATCACATCACCATAGAAGTCAGGTTGTGATAGTCCTTGTCGCAGAAGAGTCCTAAAATTGATTTTATAGTTGGAAATAAGATCATGGTTACGATAATAAAAGTTTGCAAAGGTTTTACGAAGTTTATGGTAACGGTAACCCTGATGGAGTAGCTTTTTAGTTATACAAAGATTACGAACAATAAAGTCCTCAACTCAAGTACAAGCTCTTGAAAAACGAATAAGTTGAGACCACATAGCCCATAAGAAGTTGCTTGGAGAACATCCCCATCTAAGTGAGGATAATTAACAATGTCAAAATTAAAATCATCTCTCTTGTCATAGATTTTACTAAGAATTTCACCATTTTCAATAGAGAGATCTAAATCAAGAAAAGAAGCGTTATTATTAGAAATAGTAGCCTTGTTAAGCTGAAGTTCTTTAGGATAAATAATATTAACCATAATTGGAAAGAAAGGGTTGCCAATGTCCAAGATGTCTTCCAGATACCGAGTGGGTAAGACTTAACATGAAATCTCTTTCATAATAAAAACAAATCTGCGACAAGTGGTGCACAGTTCGTACCCATAGGGATACCAAGAATTTGTCTATAAACGGTTCCATACCTGACGAAAATATTATTCAGTAACACAAGAAGTTAAAAGTTTGGAGATGTTTGTTGTAGTGGAGGCACTAGAATTCGAAATAAAGCGGGCCTTATACGGATTGTTATGTAATTTAGGAATCCAGTACATAGTAGGCAGTTTATTTTGCTTATTGTCTACACCAGCCTTGAAAGTAGAACACCGAGTGATATGTGCGGAAACAACATCATCCTCAGTAGAATTTGCTGGAGTAAACGAGTTGGTGTTGCCGAGTACCAGAGATAAACACTGACGTAATGTAGGCGTCAAACAATAATTATATTATTAGCTGCTTTATTATGAAATTCCTGAATTCCCGATTTTAAATTACGAAAGGAAAACCTAGGTCTCGGAGGAAGTAAAGAGGGTTAGCATTACAAACGTTAATTTAGGACCTTTCGAAAACAAAACTTTGATTCTAGCAATGCACGCACGGTACGCCTGGATAACTTAATGCCAAGTCAAATCATTCTAAACTGACTAGAACAGAAACCGGATACTCTAATTAGCATGTAGACGGCCAGCTATACTTTGCTTATCAGAAATGTATTGCTTTCGTTAATGATATCTTGCTGTGAAGCTGAGCAACTCAGTGAAAATCCTGGCTTATTAAATGGACTATTTAGTGAAACTAATTTATTTAAAATTTTAGGTCATTCAAATGTTCCATAAGTAAAGACAAAGACACCTTTCATTCTGTTTTATAACTGAAAAAATGTGTGCTGAATAAAATGTGCATGTTTGATTTCTAATAGAAAAGAACAATAATTGCATATGTTTCACCTGTCTATGTTTTAAATAAAAATGAAATTAGTTTAAGATTCTTGAAAAAATATATATATCATCATCTTTCGTGCACTATTGAACATAAAACACCATTTATTAATTTAAATCGCTAATCGTTGCTTTTAAAGGGTGGAGGCGATCTAGAATTATTCAAACGCGTAGCTGCTTATATGCAGATACGCAGCTGCGTACGAAAATGTTGACAAGACAATTAAATAAATAATGCATTTTAAAGCGATTTTAATGATTTGTTACCAAGTATAAAGTAAATATCCCAAATAGAAATTTATAGTTTTAGGTATGTAATCCATATTTACGAGACATCCGTTCAGCAAGAACTTAAACTGCCAAAATGTTCCAAACAGGCGGCGCATAGCTGCCTATATACAGATACGCAGCTGCATAAGAAAATGTTGACAAGAAAAAAATGCAATTCAAAATCATTTAATTGATTTGTTACCAAAGTAAAATGTAAAAATCCCACTATGATCAATAGGCATTCATTATCATCAATCACGATGATCAATAAACAAGCATCATCCGCAATCATCATGATCAATAGGCATTCATCACCATCAGACTTCATTACCACACACTATCACGTATCATTATAACATCAGCAGCATCAAGCACCGACAGCATCATCAGTAGCATCAACCACCGACAGCATCATCCGCAATATCATCAAACGCATCATTATAACATCAGCAGAATCAAGCACCGACAGCATCATCAACAGCATCAAGCACCGACAGCATCATCAGCAGCATCAAGCACCGACAGCATCATCAGCAGCATCAAGCACCGACAGCATCATTGGCAGCATCAAGCACCGACAGCATCATCCGCAATATCATCAAACGTTTGATTATAACATCAGCAGCATCAAGCACCGACAGCATCATCCACAATATCATCAAACGTATCATTATAACATCAGCAGCATCAAGCACCGACAGCATCATCAGCAATATCAAACACCGACAGCATCATCAGCAGCATCAAGCACCGACATCAACATCAGCAGCATCAAGCACCGACAGCATCATTCGCAATATCCTCAAACGTATCTTTATAACATCAGCAGCAGCAAGCACCGACAGCATTATCAGCAATATCATCAAACGTATCATTATAACATCAGCAGCATCAAGCACCGACAGCATCATCAGCAATATCATCAAACGTATCATTATAACATCAGCAGCATCAAGCACCGACAGCATCATCAGCAATATCATCACACGTATCATTATAACATCAGCAGCATCAAGCACCGACAGCATCATCAGCAATATCATCAAACGTATCATTATAACATCAGCAGCATCAAGCACCGACAGCATCAGCAGCAGCATCAAGCACCGACTGCATCAGCAGCAGCATCAAGCACAGACAGCATCATCCGCAATATCATCAAACGTATCATTATAACATCAGCAGCATCAAGCACCGACAGCATCATCCGCAATATCATCAATCGTATCATTATAACAGCAGCAGCATCAAGCACCGACAGCATCATCAGCAATATCATCAAACGTATCATTATAACATCAGCAGCATCAAGCACCGACAGCATCATCAGCAATATCATCAAACGTATCATTATAACATCAGCAACATCAAGCACCGACAGCATCATCAGCAGCATCAAGCACCGACAGCATCATCAGCAGCATCAAGCACCGACAGCAACATCAGCAGCATCAAGCACCGACAGCATCATCCGCAATATCATCAAACGTATCATTATAACATCAGCAGCATCAAGCACCGACAGCATCATCAGCAGCATCAAGCACCGACAGCATCATCAGCAGAATCATGTACCGACAGCATCATCAGGAGCATCATCGATCGTCCTTACCATCAAAAATCAATATCCTCAATGGCCATCACAAGACATCATCATCATCATCATCATCATCATCATCATCATCATCACCAGTATCAATAACTGTCATCATCGTCGATTATGATCAGCAACTCCATGATGACATCATGTCTCAACATTATAAATCATCATCATCATCATCATCATCATCATCATCATCATCATCATCATTAGTCATCATCTGTCATCATCACTACATTTCTCTTCAGGAGTGTATTCTATATAACTTAGTAAGAAAGTAAGTCAAGAGTAAGTAATATATTTATTTATAGAGAGTGATTCAATTGTCATAGCTCATCTTCCTTGAGGCCCTCTTAATAATGTATGTGCAATTATAATGCAAGTAAACGAAATTTATCAAATAGACCTAGGCATAATTATGAACTCATTGATCTCCATTGCATTGAAGTATTTTGCTCATTTACCCGGATATGAAACAAGTCGCTTAGATATTGCGGGGACATATATTTGCTATTTTATACATGCATTTAGCCGTTTGAAGAAAAGCAATTTCTTCGAATGATAACATATTGAGCGAAATATGCGCAGTTTCAAGAATAATATATTCCTATTCCTCACCTTGTAAAATGTTGCATGCTGTTCTTTTTAATTTAGTAATTATATATTTATTGGTAATAGAAGGGTTCCCCCAAACAACACATCACTAATTAAGATGAAGTTTTAAATATGCATTGTTATATAATGAACTATGTTCCGGTGATAATATTTTGTCGCCTGTTGTCATTGTTTTACTCTCTATTTTCATAACTAAGCATCAATGAAGCATCATTCATATGTGCACGTTTCTGTCACTATGTAAAGAACATTTTCCCCGTATTTAATAACATACCATTCTCATTAGACAATCGTTATCAAATTAAAACGCCCGCTAGCGACAATATTTGAAATCAGATCATCATGAATTTTCTTACGGACCAACGACCTGTCATGCCAATCATTTTCTTAAAGTTTTCAAAACAAAACCATTGTAACTTATGGTTTTTGAGAAGTAGTTGCCACAACCTATTGCTTTACATTTTTGTAAAATCACGTTAGTAATTTCAGAGAAGCTGTCTTACTGACGGACGGATAGCTGTCGGTAACCAATCTACGGCATAAGTTCTGCTGATCGTTGATCAAGATTGCAGTGTGTTATGTTTATATAATATGATCGAAAATATTTGCAGACAATTATGTTTAATAGATGAGGCGTAAAATTTCGTTTTTAAAACGTTTTCCTTGAATCACTTCAGTTTAAAATGTCGATGCAGGATGAGGTTTCGTAAATATATACATAATTGACTAACTATTCAACCAAATTAAGTTGGATAGCATTAACAATCACCAACTATTTTAGTTGTTTTCATTGAACAGTAGATGTTGAGAAATGTTAAGGTTAGTATTACCTTTTGCGGAGGTTGTTAACTTTAACATTGACATTGTTACCTTTATCGAAGGTTGTTACATTTAGTGGACGTTTTATCTTTTCCTTCTACTAATGCTGTTCCTTTTACTATGACTACTATTACTACTGCTGAAGCCGCTGCGTACTACTGTACTACCAGCTCTTATTATCAACTTGGATGCTGCTGATGATGTTGCTATTAATACTGTATTAATTATTAGAATTCTTGACAGAGGACATGGGCTCACATTCCCTGCATGGAAATTATATTCACAAGAGCCTTTAGGCGAGGGGGAATATACTCTCCAGGCAGGGAATGTGAGCCCATGCTCCATGTCAAGAATCCTTATATGAATTTGTCATACTTCACATTTTCATTTGTATTGCGCCAATTTCCCCGTAACGTGCCTCTAACTAGACGTTGTTTATTTTCGTGACGTTTCGCTCTAACGTCGTTATATTTGGCGGATTTTTCATAAAATAAACGTGTTTTATCACTATGTTAATGTTTTATTATCTGTAAATTGTAAAGAAAAATAATATACTTACGATTATTTCAGACTATACAAACAATGGAAAGCGCAGAAAAGCAATAGAAAGGAAACAATCGGCGGTTTCCAAAACGAATCGGCAACGTTATCGTCGCCATTTTGTTTTTGTGTATTGCAGGTATGGGGGTACCGACGGGAAAATTGTCCTATGCTCATGTCGCGAGACGTAGACATGGGCTCATTGACCAATAGATTCCCGAGAATTTTCTTTGCAGTATGACAATTACTAATGTTACTGCTAATGATACAACTGTTGGTATTACTACTTCCAATGATACTTTTGCTAATATCCCAACTAGTGTTATGTTTATGCTGTCGCAGCTAATATTGTCTCCGTTTTTGTAATCACTGTTGCCTACCAATATTACAATAAAAACTGCTGCTGCTTCTGCTTTTGCTGCTGCTACTGCTGATACTACTGCTGCTACTTTTGCTTCCATTGCTACCATTGCAATCACTGCTACCACTGATTCCATGCTACTACTACTACTATTACTACTACAACTACTACTAGTGCTACTATTAATTTTAACTTTTTTTCCGTAGCAACTAATGCTACTGCTTCCACAATTGATGATGTTGCTTTTGCTACTGTTTCTAAAGCACCTGCAAATGTTAATATCATTTCAAACAAATCTTCTACAACTCCTGCAATTACTACTACTAATAATGCAACGGCTATAACTATTACTACTACTATTACTAAAGCTACTTCTACTACTACTACCGCTACTACTACTACAAATGCTACTACTTCTACTACTACTACTACTACTACTACTACTACTATTACTTTTACTAATACTACTTCTACTACTAATTACGCTACTACTACTACTACTACTACTACTACTGCTACTACTACTACTACTACTGCTGCTACTACTACTACTACTATTACTACTACTACTACCGCTACTACTACTACGTCTACTAATACTACTTATATACTAAATCTACTTCCGCTACTACTACCGCTACTACTACTACTACTACTACTACTATTACTACTGTTATTACTACCGCTACTACTACTACCACTACAACTACTACTACTATTACTATTACCGCTGCTAATACTACTACTGTTACTACAAACTACTTCTTTTACTGCTACTACCACTACTACTACCGCTACTACTACTACTACTACTACTGCTACTACTACCGCTATTACTACCGCTACTACTACTACTATTACTACTACTACTACTTCTTTTACTTCTACCACTTCTACCGCTACTGGGGCGTCCGTGGCCGAGTGGTTAACGTCTATGACTTGAAACCTCTTGCCCCTTACCGCTGTAGGTTCGATCCCTCAGGGGCCTAGGAATCTTTATGTGAGGAAGCTATCCAGCTGGCTTGCGGAACGTCGGTGGTTCTACCCAGGTGCCCGCCCGTGCACGAAAATTGCCCGGAGGGGCACCTGGGGTCTTCCTGCACCAATGGTAGCTGGAAAGTCGCCATATGATCTTAGCTGTTGGTGAGACTATAAATCAAATTCAATCAATCCATCTACCGCTATTACTACCGCTACTACTACTACTACTACTACTTCTGGTACTACTTCTACTACTACTATTACAACTACTAATACTACTACTACTAATAAAACTACTTCTACTACTACCACTACTACTAATACTACCGCTACAACTACTATTACTACTACTACTACTACTACAACTACTACTACTACTGCTACTACTCTACTACTACTACTACTACAACTACTAC
>JAWPHD010015350.1:0-10000 GCA_037043455.1 Cyrtodaria siliqua | reverse complement strand
ACTACTACTACTTCTACTACTACTATTACTACAACTGCTACTACTACTACTATCCCTACTACTACTACTTCTACTACTACTACCGCTAGTACTACCGCTACTACTACTACTACTTCTACTACTACTTCTACTACTACCGCCCCTACTACTACTACTACTATTACTACTACTACTACTACTACTACTACTACTACTACTACTACTACTATTAATACTGCCGCAACTACTACGGCTATTACTACTTATATGACTACTACTACTACCGCTACTACAACTACTATTGCTACTTCAACTACTATTACTACTACTACTACTACTACTACTACTACAACTACTACTACTACTACTACTACTACAACTACTACTACTACTACTACTACTACTACTACCGCTACTACTACTACTTGTACTACTACTATTACTACAACTGCTACTACTACTACTATTCCTACTACTACTACTTCTACTATTACCACCGCTAGTACTACCGCTACTACTACTACTACTACTACTACTACTACTACTACAACAATTACTACTACTATTTTTATTAGTACTATTATTACTACTACTGTTACTACCGCTATTACTACTACTACTACTACTACTATTACTACTCCTACTACTACTACTACAACTAATACTGCTGTTATTATTACTACTATTACTACTTCTACTACTACAATTACTACTACTACTACTAGTACTACTACTATTATTATTATAACTAGCGCTACTGCTACTACTAATACAACTACTTCTACTAATAATACTTCTACTACTACCGATACTACTACCGCTACTTCTACTATTACTAATACAACTGCTACTAATAATACTACTACTATCACTACCACTTCTAAATCTACTACTACTTCTACTACTACTACTTCTACTACTACTATCGCTACTACTATCGCTACTACTTCTACTTCTACTACTACTACTGCTGCTACTACTACTACTATTTCTACCACTATTACTACTATCGCTACTACTACTACTACTACTACTACTACTACCGCTACTACTTCTACTACTACTACTACTACCGCTACTGCTACTACTACTACTACTTCTACTACTACTTCTTCTACTACTACTACAACCGCTACTACTACCGCTACTACTACTACTACTATTACTTCTACTACTACTACTACTACTACTACTTCTACTACTACTATTACTACAACTGCTACTACTACTACTATCCCTACTACTACTACTTCTACTACTACTACCGCTAGTACTACCTCTACTACTACTACTACTTCTACTACTACTTCTACTACTACCGCCCCTACTACTACTACTACTATTACTACTACTACTACTACTACTACTACTACTACTACTACTATTAATACTGCCGCAACTACTACGGCTATTACTACTTATATGACTACTACTACTACCGCTACTACAACTACTATTGCTACTTCAACTACTATTACTACTACTACTACTACTACTACTACTACAACTACTACTACTACTACTACTACTACAACTACTACTACTACTAATACTACTACTACCGCTACTACTACTACCTCTAATACTATTACTTCTACTACTACTACCGCTATTACTACCGCTACTACTACTACTACTACTGCTAACACTACTACTACCACTACTATTGTTTCTTCTACTATTACTACCGCAACTAATACTATTACTACCGCTACTACTACTACTACTACTTCTACTACTACCGTTACTACTACTACTACTACTACTACTACTACTACTACTGATACTTCTACTAATACTACTTCTACTACTACTACTACCCCTACTTCTAAAGCTACTACTTCTACTACTACTACTACTACTAATAATAATAATAATAATAATACCGCTACTACTACCGTTATTACTACTACTACTACTATTAATAATACTACTACCGCTACTACTACTACTACTACTGCTACTTCTACTACTACAACTACTACTACTACTACTACCTCTACTACTATTACTTCTACTACTACTACTACTACCGCTACTACTACCGCTAGAACTACTACTACTACTAACACTACTACTACCACTATTACTATTACTACTACTATTACTACCGATATTTCTACTACTACTACCGCTACTACTACTACAACTACTACTCCTTCTACTACTACTACTACTACTGCTTCTACTACTACCGCTACTACTGCTACTACTACTACTACTATTACTTCTACTAATACTACTTCTATTAATTACTCTACTACTAACGCTACTACTACTGCTTCTGCTACTACTACTACTACTACTACTACTACTACTACTACTACTACTATTTCTACTTCTACTACCGCTACTACTACTACTTCTACTAATCATACTACTACTATTACTACAGTACTGTTATTACTGTCACTACTACTACTACTACTACAACTACTACTACTATTAATACTATCGCTGCTACTACTACTACTGCTACTACAAACTACTTATTTTACTGCTACTACCACTTCTACTACCGCTACTACTACTAATACTACTAATACTACTACTGCTACTACTACTACAACTACTACTATTACTACCGCTACTACTACTTCTGCTACTATTACTTCTACTACTGCTACTTCTACTACTACTAGTACTATTACAACCGCTACTACTACTTCTACTACTTCTACCGCTACTACAACCGCTACTACTACCGCTACTACTACCGCTACTACTACTACAACTACCACTAATACTTCTACTACTACTACTACTGCTACCGCTACTACTACCGCTACTACTGCTACTGCTACTTCTGGTACTACTACTACAACTACTACTTTTACTGCAACAACTACTACTACTACTTCTGCTACTACCGCTACTACTACTATTACTACTATTTCTACTACTACTACTTCTACTACTACTTCTTCTACTACTACTACAACCGCTACTACTACCGCTACTACTACTACTACTGTTACTTCTACTACTACTACTACTACTACTACTACTACTACTACTTCTACTACTACTATTACTACAACTGCTACTACTACTACTATCCCTACTACTACTACTTCTACTACTACTACCGCTAGTACTACCGCTACTACTGCTACTGCTACTTCTGGTACTACTACTACAACTACTACTTTTACTGCAACAACTACTACTACTACTTCTGCTACTACCGCTACTACTACTATTACTACTATTTCTACTACTACTACTTCTACTACTACTTCTTCTACTACTACTACAACCGCTACTACTACCGCTACTACTACTACTACTGTTACTTCTACTACTACTACTACTACTACTACTACTACTACTACTACTACTACTACTACTACTTCTACTACTACTATTACTACAACTGCTACTACTACTACTATCCCTACTACTACTACTACTACTACTACTACAACAATTACTACTACTATTATTATTAGTACTATTATTACTACTACTGTTACTACCGCTATTACTACTACTACTACTACTACTACTACTACTATTACTACTCCTACTACTACTACTACAACTAATACTGCTGTTATTATTACTACTATTACTACTTCTACTACTACAACTACTACTACTACTACTAGTACTACTACTATTATTATTATAACTAGCGCTACTACTAATACAACTACTTCTACTACTAATACTTCTACTACTACCGATAGTACTACCGCTACTTCTACTATTACTAATACAACTGCTATTAATAATACTACTACTATCACTACCACTTCTAAAACTACTACTACTTCTACTACTACTACTTCTACTACTACTATCGCTACTACTATCGCTACTACTTCTACTTCTACTACTACTACTGCTGCTACTACTACTATTTCTACCACTATTACTACTATCGCTACTACTACTACTGCCGCTACTACTTCTACTACTACTACTACTACCGCTACTGCTACTACTACAACTACTCCTACTACTACTACCGCCACTACTACTATTACTACTACTGCTGCTACTATTACTACCGCTTCTAATACGACTACTTCTACTACATATACTACTACAACTTCTACTACTACTACTACCGCTACTATTACCGATACTATTTTTACTTACTGTGTTTATTGTTGCATCTGATATGTGTTAATATATGCATGTAGCAAGCATATATTAACACATGTCTGTTAAAAATGTATGTGTATATTTTGTATGATCACATGGGCCTTTGGCTTACTGATTTTGATATAAAATACTTTCTTACGTCCATTGTTCGATTGATATCATAATATTAGGGAAAATGCTCATGTATCTTAGTTTTTAACCAAAAGAAATATAAAACGATCGGACAGGGAAAGTAGCATTCAAGGAGGACTGTCAACCACAAAACACAGAAACAAACACGCAAACAGACAAACAAGAAGGCAAAAGCAATAATAAATGCAAACGACATCACAAAGACAAAAGGGTTGACAATAGGGCTACCGCCTTGGAAAGGTCAGTGGCAGAGTAGACCACTGGGTGTTTAAACCGGTTTTAGTTTGCACCAAACCTCAAACTTACCCTACTGTCATCCCATTAAAACAGGACAGTGTAAATAAAAAAATCCCCGCCATGATCTATTCTCTAACCAACAAGGCAGCATCAATAGGCAATATAAGTAAAACACAAATATGCTCGTGTAAATATAATACAAAGTACAATAGCCTAGAAAGCCACAATGAAGGTACTCAATGACTTGACAGAAGCCAGAGCAGTAAGAGAATAAATAATTAAGGGCACGACAAGAAAGATCATGGACAAACATCAAACGCCACCGTCCCATGGGATTTAGGTAGGCGTCATCATAGGGTCCACAGTCTGTCCACAGCTGCAACGTAAAAAACCTTCCTTCGTACAAAAGTTCTAATTGTCTGCTTGTCGTCTGGTCACCTTGCTTTCCGAATGCGAAATCATATATATGTTTTATTGCATACTCATTTACAATCTCCGTTTACTTTCAATGTAACAAGAAACGTCAATATTCGCCCATATTGACGTGTATTAAAGTCATATGGGGGTGTAATGTATACTCGTTCGTGATTGGTGCAATTTTCTGGTCATGTCAAAGAAGTATGTCACGTGATGTAAACACTGTTCATTTCATTCTCAAAATTCCTACGATGTGATCATGACAATATGTTTGTTTTAAAAAGAAAAATGGTGAAAATTAAATGTTACAAACTATGTTATTGTTCTAATTTAAAAGTGCGTATGCAATTAAAAGGTTATTAGATTTATATTGGGATATATGCACTCGTTCTTCGCGCATAAATATTGCGCTCCTAAAGTTGCGCAATATTAATAGCAAAAGAACTCCTGCATATAACCCAATACAAATCTAAGAACCTATAATCATTTGTATGTGTACAGCTATACGCGTCTAATAAAAGCTACTCCAAAGGTGTTCATACGGCGAGGATATATATATAAACTGATATTACATGTGATTCGTATTTAACAGAATATCAAACGGACATATGGGCATATCATTATATTTATGACCTTGGATCGGCATTAGGTCGTTAGGAAACTAAAAATTGGTAGACAAGTACACAAGTGTACGGACAAGACGTATGTGAATCATTTATATACCTAGGAGATACTATTTTCGTAAGGTATGAAACTACCATTTATGGGTACAATGTAGGAATGAACTGTGAAACTCGTGTCTCATTTTGTTACACTACTGGCCAAATGCCCGCATGGCTTGTTGTCCGGCGAAATTGCCGTGAGCATGGGCGTTGCAGTAATTTCTTTTAAACCACTTGTACCAGTTTTAATCAACATTCATAGGAATGCTTACTTATGATTCAAGATTAAAATAGCACAGTATAGGTACATTTGCTTTGTTCTTTTCAATTGTTATAAGAATTGACCTCTAGATATTATACTTTCAAATATGTATAAAGAGATTTCTCATGTTTTAATTATACTTACAACAATCACTAAACAGAAAACCTTACTTTAGTTTTTAATTACAACTTAAAGAAAATGATGAAACGCCTTAGAAATTAATTATCTTTGAATGATATATAATGTATAGATTTGGGTTTGCTGGTGGTTCAATATCTATAGGTCGTACTTTACAGTTATCTCCTTTACCACCAACAAAAAGGAAATTCTTGCTCTGAAAGAAAAAAACAACTGTGTTATTCGGTTCTTGTTAAAGTTATTAAAATGTGCAAATATGTTCCCATTTTTGTTCCAGGTGACGGGAACGGGACAAGGTCATGTTTTCATAGTACACGGTTTGGATATGCCTGAATGTTTGAGCTCATATCTGAAAGTGATACATTTGAAAAATGAAGGTGAAATGGATCCATTTAACAGGGTCTCTACAAACTATGGACATTTAGAATCAACGTTTGCGCTGTTTATGCTGAATGCGCTGAATGCATTAGGAGCTAGTTAACTAGTCTTAATTGACGAACAATAGCCCCTGAAACCTTTGTTATACACAACCGAATTTGGACAAAATATGGACATCCAACATTTGGAGATAATTTTAATACCTGTATGTATTATAAACATTTAGCCCATATACTCTGACATTTAGCCCAATTCTGATAAAGTATTCCACAAGTGAAATTAGCTTAATGAATGGTATAAGTCTAATAATCTAATTAACGAGCTAATAGCTCTTAAACCTAAGTCTTAGTCTTAATTAACGAGCCAATATCTCTTAAACCTAAGTCTTAGTCTTAATTAACGAGCCAATAGCTCTTAAACCTAAGTCCACGAACGGATTTGGCCGATTAAACAAGCTTTTTATACGAAATCAAATATGGACAAAATGGGACATTCAACATTAGGATCTAATTTGTATACATGCATGTATTATGATCTAGTCCTTATATATCATTCGGGCAAAGTATTACATATCACTTATAGCTGAAGGTAAGTGAAATTACTTCTTAAGTCTAATTAATTTATACAAAAAAGAAAACATAGACCTCATTGTTTGCACGGACGGACTAACGGAAGGACACCATCGCGACATAATACGTATCTACGGGCGTATATTAACCTAATAATGTATTTCCATGGTTTCGTACCAGTGTAGGCTTTTAAACATGGGGGTAAAACACTCGCATACCTTACAACATGAGCGTCATTTGTAGTTATCGCACAGGTGATCCTCGTAGCAGCTATTTATAACTTGCTGCATTTCCATAAGCGTAATGCTTTTTTCCGTTGATCATTTTCATTTATTATAATATGAGGTTGCAGGTGGTCCACTGAATACTCGAGGTTTGAGGTCCGTTGTGGGAGACAAAATGTGCAAACAGATAAAGACAATGCTTTTGGATGTATGCACCAGGTTTGGCTCAATGTGTGTTCACGGCAATATACTGAACAAAAAAAGAAACTTCCGCTGATGGTGATGCTGATTGTCTAGACAGCAAAACAGGAAAAAGTTAATGATGCTTTAAGAATAATTAGATAGATCGCCAACAATAGTCCAAACAAAATGTTTTTGAAAAGTTCAGTACACAAGGGAGTTAGCCCCCTTTTTCTTAAAACATGCATTTTGGTCACAAAACAAATTAAATCTACGAATTTGTCTGATACAATATTCTCTATATGTTCCTTAACAAAGGAAAATCACGAAAAAAAACATATCACAGATTGTGTAGATGACAGCTTGATTATCAACAATCATCAAATTACATCCCTTTAACATTTCCATATCATCCATAAAAGATTATTGCTTGGCAAAATTGAAACTGTTTATACTGGATATTTAGTACTCACGTACATGTACTTACACACACCAGTCATTTTTTTATTAAAAAGCTGTTTAAGCTTTTATAGGCTCTCAAAATAAATACCAGCAAACATGTCGGACGTTTCTTTTTGGTATTTGTTTCCGATATTTTCACATTTTTGGTCAGGCGATTGTGAAAATATTAAATAAACGGCACTTTTTCTAAATACATAACGCAATGGGTGCTTAAAGAACCACCGTATTTACAGATAATTATGCTATAATCACATGACCATATTTTAGAATCCTAGCATTCATAGTTCTATGATTTAAAAATATGTTATTGCAGTTTATTTTAAAAAATAAAATGCAAAAAAAAAAAACACATGCAAATGGGTCGGGCATTTTTCTTACAGAATTAGCCTTTTCCAATAGCTGTATGGTATATACAATGGTATATACAATATAAAATCAAAACAGTCATACGCCAAGGGGTATTACAGGACGGTAGCGTTTAATGTTTGTCTTTAATCGTGCCTGGTCGTATCCTTAACGGTTTGTTTTCTTGTTACTCTGGCTTCTGCAAAGTCATTGAGTACTTACTTGTGGCCTTCTAGGCTTTTGTTTTCAATAGTATATATACATGATCATTTATGTGTTACTTGTATTGCCTATTAAATCTGCCTTGTTTGTTAGAGATTACAACCTGGCAGGGATATCTTTATTTACACTGTTTCGTTTATTGGGATGACAGGGTAAGAGTAAGGTTTGGTGAACCACATAACCTGGTTTATACCCACAGCGGCATTTTATGATACTGACAGTTCCAAGGCGTTAGCCCTATTGGCAACCCTTTTGTGTTTGTGATGTCTTATCTTTATTCATCTTTAAAGTTGTTCTTTGTTTCCGTGTGTATTTGTGGTTGACTGTCATCCTCGACATGAATTTCGGATGTTTTACATATGTATCACATTTGAAAGTAACACATATGTAAAAATATTACATATGAACATATGTTTTACTAATTAATATTTAAACCTAAATAGGTTGTTAAACCATTTTCTACAATATTCTGCAATTTCTTTTGTATTTTTTTTATGTATTTTCTGCATACTAGTTTCATATGAAAGACATATGTATACATTTAATATGTGGCACAGTTGTATTATTTTAACATGACACATATTTGTGGTACATAATTATGTGACTTATATGAAAATAACATGATGCACATATGAAAGTAACGTTCAACTAATAAGACAGTAACACATATGTGGCACATGTCACAACATTTTCCCCGTATATAGTGGTAGGGTGTGATACAATATAATTCATAACACCAACTTGCATATTATGTTTAATCACTAACGTTGCAACGATTTACGTACATATACACATATTTATATAAATAGAATATTACAAACGCGAACAATGTAAGAAATGCAAAACAGATACACGTTAATAAAAGTATTACAATGCCAGCCTATTGTAGTGATAATTAAAAATTAAAGGGACTGTGGACGATCTGAATGATTATGGGTGTCTTTCAACATATACATAAAATATGGTATGATGGAATCGCATATAAAAGGTGCATGAGCGTTAAATTTGAACTCATTTACCGTCAAATGAAATTATTGTTTTTAAAATGTTTCTCTGGAAGAAAATCACTACTCGTTGCGTTTTTGCTGTAAATGTGTACATTATAGTTACTAATTAGTGTGAGTGTATACATGTATACGGAAATCGTTATAGCATCTATTAATGAAGAACTAATCGGTTTACTTAGTTATTAACTTTACATCCAAATGGTCCCCGGTCCCTGTAATATAATATGTTTCATTTCTTACTGCTGTAATGTGCAAATAATGAAACATAACATAAACTTACATCACAATGAACACAACGAAGCGCACCGTTACACTACTATGCAGTTTAAGGCAATTAAGGCCCAAAGTCAGTGGTCGTCGATACCAAATCCATAGTTATCCATCGCTTAACCACCATTTGTTCATAAAAAACATCATCGACTCTCCTTTATGTCGATGTGGCGGAATAGAAACTACTCAACATTATATATTTAGCTGTCCATTGTACGACAATGCTCGTGCGGAAATGCTGGCTAGACTTCAACCACTGTGCACAGCTTCACTAAACATAATATTATTTGGTGATTCCTTAATATCACACGATATTAATGTCACTATATTTGAAATTGTTCAGAAGTTTATTTTGTCAAGCAAACGTTTTTAACATGTTTCAGCTTAAGAGAAGCTGCTACAC
>JAWPHD010015349.1:0-55821 GCA_037043455.1 Cyrtodaria siliqua | reverse complement strand
CTTAAGCTTGTTCTTCTATGTTTTTCGTGCAAATGCATGTAATAGTTTTCAGTTTCATAGGCATACTTCTTTATTGTGATTTATGTGGATGGGGTATTTTCAAAACTGGTGTTAAACATCCTTAAAATGGACATACATTGCAATTAAAGGCATTAAAATAGACATCTAATTGGATTGTGTGTTTGCATGTGTTAACTATTGCTTCGTGTCTTTATGTATAATACATATTCAAAAATCATAATAAGTACTGAATAACGCATACACCTAAAAAATGGACTTATACAAATAAAAAGCGGAAACACACATTTCCCATATCTAGAACCCGTTGGACTGTTTGTGTCTTTTGTGCAATATATCATATATCAGAAAATTAAAATAATAGGGATGTTGCAATTATTCGGAGGAAGACTTACACTTCCAGTTCAATGCGTGTATCCTATTTTCAGGCTTGCTCAACTTATATATGCAAGCAAAAGCCTGAACGTTGCATAGTACATACTTTCAAAAATTCATAACGTAATAATTAATCATCGTAGGATAGTTGTGAACTGCTGATTCTAACAATTTGATACCTATAATTTCATTTTTTTTATATACTAACCTTAATGCATAAAATATGTGTCAATAGTGGGTGGGGTAATTTGACTTCCAATTTTAAGCAAAATAGTAATTTTAAGCAAAATGCAATTCTGAAACAAAGGTTATTTATTCTGTATTAAACTAATATGTATTATAAACTTCAGTGCATATTTTAAAAGTATATTAACAATTATCAAACTAGAACGACGAATTCGACGGCGCGGCCGTCGTAAAATATCCACGTTTTCTTCACACAGGTCACTGCCCCCCCCCCCCCCCCCACACACACACACTCTACCCCCACCCACCCAACACGCACAGCTCACAGCATATACAATGTAATCTCTTCATCAAAATATCAAAATGTTCATTTAAATTTTTTTTTTTTTAAATAAATTGACCCCCCTGTTACCCTCCAACCAACACCCACTCCCTGCAACCCCAACCCAAGGGAAGAGGTCCGAGTTGTAAATGATAAATCATTTGACATGCTGTGTATCTCTTTATTAGATGACTATTATACCAATTAACGTGCAAAAGTATGAAAAAATGACACCGTAATTGCATTATTAGTGTATCTGATGCCCCTTTCTACAGGCCCAACTATAACATAGGAGGAAACAAATGTATACAGTGTAATCCGATCATCATGCTCCATTTGAGACATAAATATATAAAAAAGAAAAATGTAAATCAAATCCCACCGACCCCACCCCCACACCCCCCCACACCCCCACCACACACAACCCCAACCATGGGCCCCAGGGCAGACGGTCCGAGTTCGATATAATAAAAATAATAAAATCATTTAATATGTTGCTTATCTTTTATAGACGTTTACATACACTAAGTTATGTGCAAGAATATGGAAAAATTACAGTGTAATTGAATTTTTAGTGTGTTTGACTTTTGACCCCACTTAGGGACCCTAGGTGCAGAGCCATCATCATAATGTTTCATTTGAGAATTAATTACAAAAAAAATAAATAAAAAAAATACCCCAAATGCCGCCCGCCCCACCCACCCTGAGCCCCAGAGCAGACATTCGAGTTTGCAAAATAAAAAAATCGTTTGATATGTTGTTTATCCTTTATAGACGATTACATATTCCAAGTTATGTGCAAAAATATGAAAAAATGACAGTGTAATTGAATTTTTAGTTTATTTGACCTTTTTCAAAAACGTTGGTATAAAAATTATAACGTGCAAAAATGACCATACAAAAGTGTATGCTAAGGCTACAATGATACATCTATTATTGTCCGAATTAAACTGTATAAGCTACCTGTTCTAGATTGCTATCATGGGAAAATGTCATCTACCTACATTGCTCTTTGCAAAAAATGATGATAGAATTTGCCACCTGAGTTGGTAGCAATATCGAAAAAATGTGCAAGCTGACCATTTGCCATTGATCTCTATTTTTAAGAAGCCCCTTAGTGTCGTCCTTGCACGTCTGCAGCGCATGCTACTTCAGTTACAGAGGTGTGACATCGACCCTAAGCATTATGCGAGTAAGCAAGCACCAATTGCGGATACAATAAGTAGGGAATACCCCAGTGACACATACCCAGGTTTATCCGAGGGAATGGTCATGACCATTTCGAGCCTACCTGTCACTGACAGAAAAGTACAAGAGATTAAATTCCTTACCGATCAAGATGATCAATTAGTATCATTGAGAAAGACTAGCCTTTAGGGTTGGCCAGAAACCAGAAACAGGTATCCGTCCTAGATGTTGCCTACTGGAACTATATTATTATAGAGATTATGGAGATGAATTGACCATTGTTGGTAGGTTAATCATCAAGGGTCATAAAATAAGTATGTCATCCCGTAATATTTAACTGAGCTGCCACAGCTTGTTGTTTTATCACACACACTGTTGAGTTGATAATTACCATAAACAATGATCTCCACTGATCACAGGATGTATCGCAGACGAATTTGTCAGCTAAATAATTGTTTCTCTTTTGTAAGGCTGTTCAAGTTTACAAAATACAAAATAGTTATTTGTTCCAATAATAAACGAATCACAAAACATGTATGAGATTAACAAATAGTGCAATGAATGAATCACATTGTAATTTTTCACAAATTAAGTGTCTAAAGTGCTTTAATAGCACGGCCAGATCTGGTGACTTTCTGTTTTGTTGGGAGTCTGGGAAATGTTGATCTTGTTGAGTTCAGGTGTAGGTATAGTAGCATGATTGATGTGTTTCTCAATTGGGTTATCAGGTGAGCTGATAGGTGATACAGGTACACTAGCCTGGGGATCAGCTTGTCTTGATATACAGGGGCGGGATTACTAGTGAGGTTAATAGGGTTCTCATTTGAGTAAACGACAGCGATTCCTGCGATAATAACATCCCTCTTCTGTATTAACAATATAAGACCTTGGATTCATTTTCTGTTCAACTACTGCAGGCTTCCACAGATATTTGACTTGAATGCGTACCCCTTCCCCTACCGTTAGAGGTTTGAGAGGTTTTGCTGACCTGCCATAATATTCCTTTTTTTCTGTGTAGTTAGAAACTTCTTGTTTTGAATGTTTCTGATATCGACTGAGTTAGGCGTAAATTGATTATTGGTTGAGGGTAATAGTGACCTCAGATTTCTCCTCATTAAAAGCTCTGCGGGTGATTTACCACAAGCCAGAGGGGAATTTCTGTATGGATTCGTACCATCACGCAGAGCTTTGGAGAATAAATTCTTGCATACTCCAACCATTCGTTCGCTTAAACCATTACTTTGGACATACGTAGGGCTTGAAGGAACGTGTTTAAAGTCCCATTCGCTTGCAAAATGGGCGAACTCCTATGAACTACACTGAGCAGCGTTGTCGGAAACAAGCTTTTCTGGGAGTCCAAACCGACTGAAAAACTCTTTAAGTTTTTGAATGACTGTTTGAGATTTTGTGCCTCTCAAATAGTTTGACCAGTCAACCAAAATGTTGCAGTCTTTATGGTTCCAGTAAAACAAATCAGTAGCCACTATTTGCCATGGAAACTCTAGTCAGACGGGGCATTTAAGAACCTAGCTCTTAATATCAGTAGTAAATTTTTTCCAAAGCATGACATCTCTGGCACTTGATAAAGATGTATCACATCCGAAATGACCATAGTGTATTTTCTCTAGCATTTCTTTTCTTACACGATTCCGGGATATTGATTTTTCTACCCTTGAGAAGTATGTCATGTATGACAGTTATTTCATCCCTAAAGTTCCAGTAGTCGAGAACTTTTTGGGGCATGATGTGCGATCGTTAGGCCGACCTTGTAAAACTATGTGTTTAAGGGCCTGTAACGTTGGATCTGATTCAGTATTGATCCGAATCATTTCCATCTTTTTGTCACTAACAGGGAGTGATGACATAACCGCATGTATGTAGTCATCCATTCCGTCAGAGAGTTGAGGGTATGTATCTGGTAAATACATTTCCTAGACATAGTGTCTGCTAAAGGAATGTTTATACCGCTGATTTGCGCAACCTCGAGATTGTATTTCTGCAATTGTAACAGCAAGCGCTGTAGTCGATGGGGTGATAATTGTAGACCTTTATTAAATATAGACTCTAGCGGACAGTGGTCACTTTAGTGTTTTAATGGGTTTTGGGTGACCGTATACCATCTGTTGGTACCTTTTACAACCAACCAGTATGACGTAAAGTTCTTTTTCTATTTGCGCATAGTAAACCTCGCTGGGGTGAGTGCTTTGGAGGGTTGCTCATTTTGGAAAAGAATAGCTGACACGCCATTCTTTGAGGCGTCTACTTGAGGGTGACCTCATTGTTGGGATCAAAATAGGCTAAGACGGGGCCTGGGCACTGACAAATGATGCTTTTAATTTGCTGCAATGCATCTTCTTGGTCCCAGCTGCATTCAACGTGTTTACTTAGAAGTTGCCTTAGAGGAGTTGTCACTTCTGCTAAGTTTGGCGCAAACTTCTGAAGGTATGTTATCATGCCTAATACGGTTTCAAGCTCGGACCAAGATGTTGGAGCAGGCATTTTCTTGATTGCCTTAACCTTCGCCGGGTCCATTTTGAGACCTTAAGATGTGAGAAGGTGACCAAAAAACGGGATTTCTGTTTGAGATACCTCCGCTTTATATAGCTTTAACTTGATTCCCATTTATCTGCATCTTATCATCAATGCTTCAAGATTTCTATCGTGAATAACCTTGACTTTCCCGAAGACAACAATATCATCTACGATGGTTTTCACCCCATGGAGGCCCTCGAGACATTGGTCCGTTTTTTTAAGGAACTCATCTTGAGCTGATCAAATTCCGAATTGCATTTTCAGGAATCTGTAAGGGCCAAAGAGAGAGTTAAAGGTCGTTAAGTATGAAGATGTGTTCAGTTAGCTTGACTGACTAGTAGCCACTCCTGGCATCAAAACGCGAGAAAACTGATGCTCCTGTCTTCCAGTGACTTGTTAGGATAATGTGGCCTTTTAATAGCATCATTAAGATATTTTGGGTCATGACATATTCTCAATCATATTTTGCTTTTCTCAACAGTGACTAAGACTGTTTACCCAATCGGTTGGTTCTGACACCTTAGGGATCTACCTCTGCTTTTAATATGTTGCGTATAGCCACAGGTACTCGTCTAGGAGCGTGTACCACAGGGGTTGCATCTTGGGGGAAGTGAATGTCACACTCGCCTGGTAATAGACCTATACCATCAAAAAAAATACATCGGAGTATTTTGAAATGAGTTTTTCTTTGGTGAAAACAATTTCTGACGAAACTGAGAGTACTATATATTGAGAGGCAGTGATGTCTCTTTGCTTATAATTGGACATGAATTGGTGTTGACTATGTAAAAATCATGCTGAGATGTCTTATCATTATAAGAGCAGAGTAGTTTGATATAACCATCGATGTTCAGTGCCTTACCATCATAGGTACTAAGGCGTCTGTTTGTTTTGCATAAAGGGCCTTTAATTGGGTTGGCAGTATATGTAAAACAAAACGTAAATTGCATACGACGATTAGATTTAGAAGGAGATGATATAGAAATAATTTGGTTAGAAATTATGCCAACTAAATGTAAATCTTTTTTAATTGGTTCCCTTTACAGGCATCCAGAATCTAAAGTTGCATGGAAAGAAATATTTGACACTCATATAGAAAAGGTTCAACTTGAAGAAAAAGAAATATTAATTTTAGGCGATATAAATCGAGATTTATTAAATTCCAAAATAAATGATGAATGGTCTAGCTATATTTTATCACTAGGATTCAAACAGTTAATTAAGCAGCCGACGCGTGAATGTTCAACTTCAAAAACTTTAATAGACCACATTTATACTAATTGTGATCAAAATATATGTAATGTAAGCGTGCCCAAAATAGGAATTAGCGATCATTATCCGATCCTATGTACAAGAAAGTTAAATTATAAAGAAAAAATCAATTCACATAATTTTATAAAATACAGAGCATTTAGGTCATTTTCAGAGGAGTCATTTTTATCAGATCTTATCAGCATCCCCTGGGGGTAATCTAAACAACACTGATACTAATGAAGTACTTCACACTTGGGTGTCTAATTTTTCAAGTGTTGTAGATAATCACGTCCCAATTAGAATTCACAGAGTTAAACACATAAAACAACCAGATTGGTTTACACCTGATATTTTAGATGAAATTAAAGAACGTGATAAATTTAAGGCTAAAAATGATATGGATAACTACAAGGTTTCAAGAAATAAAGTTTGTACATTGATAGATAATTCTAAAAAAGAATCTTATGAAAGAAAAATTGAGGAAGGAAAATCAGACCCTAAAACAGTTTGGAAAATATTTAAAGAACATGGTGCGTCTACAAAAAAGACAAACAACTGTAATTTAATAAAAAGCATTCATAAAGATGGAATAGATATTACTGATAACCAAGATATTGCAAATACTTTTAATAACTTTTTTGTAAACGTAGCCGCTAACTTAAAAGAACCTATTCCAACTTCAAATTTTGATAAAGTAAATGATTTTGTAAAAACAAAAGTTCCTGATCATATGTATTTTCACATTCCTCTGATTACGGAATCCCAAACGCGTAAAATGTTAAATAATTTAGATGTATCCAAAGCTACAGGACTTGACCAAATAGGGCAAAAACTTTTAAAATTATCAGCCGATGTTATATCAAATAGTCTTACGTATGTTATAAATTGTAGTATAAAACAAGGTGTTTTCCCAGATGAATGGAAATGCGCAAAAGTTAATCCTTTATTTAAAAAAGGTTCATCAAATGATGTAAATAACTATAGGCCAATATCAATTTTACCTACTCTTTCAAAATTGATTGAAAAACATGTGCATGATTCATTTGTTAATTACCTTAATCATTATAAATTATTATGTAAATCCCAAAGTGGGTTTAGAAAAAAAACATAGCTGCGAAACAGCATTAGTATGTATGATAGATAAATGGTTAACAGCTTTAAATGATGGAGAATTTGTAGGCGTTGTTATGTTAGATTTTTCTAAAGCATTCGATTTATGTTCCCACGAAAATTACAAATTTACAAATGTGGAGATAATACTATTAAATGGTTCAAGTCTTATCTTACCAATAGAACTCAAGCGGTGAACTTAAACGGTGTTCTCTCTGATAAGCAAATTACGACATGCGGGGTCCCGCAAGGGTCTATTCTAGGGCCTCTTTTATTTATTTTATTCATAAATGACTTGCCTATGTATGTACAGGATAATGTTTCAAACGTTGATATGTATGCAGATGATACTACAATATATGACATAAATAAATCTAAATTAGAAGTTGAAATGAATTTACAAGCTGCTTTGAATAACGTCAGTGCATGGTGTCTAAACAATGGTATGGTATTAAATGCTTCAAAAACAAAAGTAATATTGATAACGACACCCCAGAAACGGACAAGATTAGTTAATCAACCTCTAAATTTGAAATATAAAGACTTAAATCTGGAAATCACAACAGGTGATAAAAGTCTTGGCATATATATAAATGAAAACCTTAAATGGGATACGCATATAAAATTTCTTAGGAAGAAAATATCTAGTAATTTGTGGCTTTTATCAAGAATTAAAGTATTTATTCCAGTTAATTATAGAATAATGTTTTACAAAGCCTATGTCCAACCACATCTTGACTATTGTAGTATCATTTGGGGTAGTACAAAACAATCAAATATCCAGGTTTTAGTGCGATTACAACGAAGAGCATGTCGTATCATTCTAGGTGAACAGTATACCACTTTAAGCGAGGCTTTAAATATAATTAATTCTCTTAATATTGAACAGAGGGTTTCACTTCATAAAGCCAAATTTATGTACAGGGTATCGCAAAATGCAGTCCCGTCATATATTCAAAATATGTTCAATTACAATGTCAGGCGTCCAAATCATTTACGTTCTTCAAATAAATCGGATTTTGTAATACCCAAACCAAATATAGAACTTTTTAAAGGGAGTATGTCTTACTCTGGGGTAAAAGTATGGAATAACATTCCAAATGAAATAAGACAGAGCGAAAGTATTAAAAGTTTCACAGTAAATTATACTAAGTGGATAAATTCGAATCAACAGTCATAAAGCTAAAATTGTAAATATGGCCATATGTAAGTCTGTAAGTTAAACCTCTGCCGCCATATGTATGTATTATGTTGTTGTGTAACATTGTTATCATGTTGATCATGTTTATGAATAATGCTAACTTTGAATTTGTTATGCTGATTGTTATATTGCTATATAATTATGTATTTGTATGTATGTAAATATTGCTTTAGAGGGCCCCAAGGAAGATTAGTTTATACTAATTGGGTTACCCTATGTAAATAAAGACTTTCATTCATTCATTCATTCATTAATCCCTAATGATTAATATGTGGATCTGTGTAGAATATTGACCTGAGAGCCAGAATCAATTTTCATTTTCACAGGTTTTGGAGTTTGACCTATGCCAATGGTAGCAAATGCCTGGTTGGAGGACTTATCATGATTAATAGAATCAACGAACAGGTCTTGTGATCGGTCACCTATAAATCCGTTTTTGATGAGTATGTCCGTCTCATTGCCTTTTGACGGCAAACTGAAGCGAAATGATTCTGCTTCTTGCAAAAGTTACAAGTTTGTCCTTTAGCTGGACATTAGTCCGTCCGTGAGTGATTTCTACCACAATTTTGACACTTTGCTTGATATTGTCTATGATTCTGCTTTCTCCTTTGTTGTGGTGGTGGTGGTCTTGCAGCATTTACGGCTTCTCTGACAGCGCTTACTGCGTCTCCTTAGTCGGGTCACATTGCCTTCACAGGTTGCTGTCTTAGCTCATGGGTGCGTGAAATATCAAATGCTTTTTGTAGCGCAAGGTTAGTTCCTTCATTGATTAGCTTCTCTCTTATCTTCACTGATCTTATTTCGAACACTATATGGTCTCTGATCATGTAGACTACCATGTCCTATCTGTACCCACAGTCCTTAATCAATATTTTGAACTCAGTCACAAACTGCTCGAACGCATCTCCGGCGTGTTGTTCCGTTGAACGAAACATGTACCGCCTGTATATCTGATTTGACTTGGGTCGACAGTATGCTTCGAACTCATCGTAATACGACTTCAGCTTTTTCTTTTCGGCGTTGGTGAGGTTCCATGTGGAAAACATTTGGCGTCCTTTTCACCGACCCACAGCATTAGAAAGTTGCACTGTATTTCCTCTTCTTTATTTTGGAGTGGGCTTCTAAACATAAAGTCAGCATGTGCTTTAAATGCTTTGAATGCATTAGGCAAGTGTTTTGCCGCCCAGTCCATTTTTGGATTCTGTCCTTTAAAGCTTGCCATCTTTTTAAAATGGTCACGTTAACCACGAATCAGCAATAAGTACAGAAAACAATCACAGATGTCGCATGAATTAATTAAATCCTTTTTTTGTTTAAAGTTCCTTTTGTTTAAAACTTTATTTCCAGAATTGTAATGCAAAGTTAATTTTGACACCATGCTTTGTTCACGTGTTCTATTCTGTGCATAGACTGAAATAAGTGATTCCAGAGCAACGTAGTAATGATGTTTATTGTACAATATGTTAGACAACTCTTTTATCTTCAATATTACACATGCTTGTAAGAGTAGTCTTATCTTAGAGCAAAGTGTACACTTCAGTCTCCGAATTTTCCATCAAAACAAAACTACGTTCTGATTTTCTTTGGACAAATCCGATTTTTGCGAACAGTACTCCGATTCTTAATTGAACTTATTTTTTTGGGAAAATATGCCGATTTACACATTGTATTCGTAAATATTATCGAAATAACGAACAAATCTTATTTAAAATGTCAGTGGAAAGTAATCTACTTTCAGTTCTTTTCAGAAGGAACTTCTAAAACATCGGAATTAATCCTTTCAGCGGAAAAATATAATCCGACATTGATCTACCATTTTTCAAGGAAAACAACTTGTTACGTAGACTACGAAAGAACTTCTATGAGAATATATCTTCCAAATATAAATATATAATAATAATAATATCTTATAAACAGATTATACACGACCCCCACCCACTCCTAGTCAGTTTTACCTCATATAAAACTTTGAACATATTTAAACATTCAACTACAACAAAATAGTGTCTGACCTTGATATAATAAATAACACTCCTAAGGAATGCGAATGTAGAACATATAGTTCCTGCTGATAAAGCAGCTAATAATATAGCCTCCAGTACTTCAATGTTTTATCCCAGGAACTCGGCAGTACTAATGCGTATACTCCTGTGCAATCTATGTGTCTCAACTTATTCGTTTTTCTAGAGCTTGTACTCGAGTTGAGGGCTTTAATATTCGTAATCTTTATAAAACTAAAAAGCTATTCCATCAGGGCTACCGTTACCATAAACTTCGTTAAACCTTTACAGATTTTTATTATCGTAACCCTGATCTTCTTTCCAAATATAAAAGTAATTTAAGAACTCTTCTGCGTGAAGGACTGTCATAACCTTTCTTATATGGTGATGTGATTTTCAAACTTCGTAATATCCGTGGTCATGATCACTTTCATACTATCTTTGTTAAACTTGTTAAAAGGTTTATCAAAAGAGGTTATGACTCTATAATTTTGCCACTGACCGTTTCAAGGCGGAGCCCTTTTGACAACGGGTTTACTGTGTTCTGTGAAAACTGCATTTCCTGTTCGACCTTTATACTTATTTTTATTTAGCATGATTCCTGCTTAAACTGATAACTTATATTTCCTCAAGCATCAGGATTTATTTTATAAATTATATTAGTAATACAGATTCACAAAAGGCTCATATGACCTGCTAGAAGTTTATACTGATGTATAGTATAACAACCAACCATAGTAGCTGTCAATTTCGAACTTTAGGCGAACGTGATTGAGTCCGAAATGACCTACCTAGTTACTTCCCTTATATGCAGTATCGCCATTTACACAAAAAACAAACAAAACTTTTGTTGACTTTCAAATATTTATCGAAATAACTTGTTTTTTGGAACATGTAAAGTGAATATCAGTTGGTAAGAAACCATTTTTATTCATTGTTTTAAAAGTAAATACAGTAATGAATCAATGCCTGTTATTCACTACTCTACACTCAATAAATCAACATGTTTTTTTTCACATAATTATATACCAAACCATATCGATGTGTGCAATAAACAACACCTATTAGTGCAACTCACAGTAATCCCTGCAGGGCTACTCTATACACGCATCCATTAGCTTATCTAGATATTATAATATATGATGCTCTATAAGCTACATGTATATGTGTTAACTTAAAACATGTATCATAAATGCACGATACTTATAACTAGTACACATCATATTTGATAGCAAATATCTATAACACATACGAATTACATGTATTTGTGCATTTTATATGCTTTTAATATATACATTAATGTGTATAATTAACATCTAGCATAGTTACATTAAATAACATGACTATTACATAAAATGGTCTGCATTCTACACATAAATACAAATTAAATCAAAACTATGCGACATTTGATCATAAAAATACAAATTGATAAAAATAAAAATACACACAATTATGGTGTATCATAATGTATGTCTATGATATTAATAATAGTAGGCCGTAATAAATGAACTCATGATTTCAAACTAGCAATAAATAATAAAAGAAAGAAAAATGCAGTTGATCATGATAACATTTTAGTTAATTAAACACATCATAATAATATGAAAAAAGTTTAGTTGTGTTGTATGTATTGTTATAGTATAAAGTACACTTAATATCAGTATGTTTTTGTTTCTTTAAATGTTCCAACTTTGTCTGTAAAGCTATAAGGCAAGCTGGCCACAACATTATTGTGTGCGGTATTAGGTTTCTTATTACCCACAGAACTGTAGTGGAAGGGCGATATATGAGGTGTTAATGTCAAGATAACAGTACTGACTAATTTATCACAAATACAAATACAAAAATACAAATATTTTATTTCAGTCTCGCCTTTTATAACATACAGTTACAAATAAAGGTATTACAAAGTATACATGATATTTATACACGCAATCAGAGTGGCTCTACATAGAGCTATGAGAGGCTATTAAAACGTGAAACTGTCTCTACATTGTAAATTTAAACCATTTATTTTCTCGATAAGATCATTGACATAAAGGTTAAATAAAAGTGTTGACAAATTTCCGAGTGTCTACTATGGAAGTTATTGATACAGCATGAACTAATAAGACTACGGCCTTTCCGAAAACCGTTCTGAGCATCATTAAGAATAGTATTATCATGTTCCAACTGTGTTAAACGAGGTTAAGAATATTGCAATATAGCTTGTAAACAGCTGACGTTTTATGCATTCCACGATAGAAAGTGGATCTCGAGAGTCTAATGTTGATGACTTTGGTATGGGGTTTATAATACCTTGTCCACATATTTGGTATGCGTTCTTGTGTGAAGCATCGCTTGAACAATGCACAGAATACATGCAATAGCTTAGGACATTTTAACACTTCTGATGGGATAAAATCGACTCCTTCGGATTAAATCTATTCTGTTTCGTTCTACGTAGTACAAGATTAATTTCCATAAGGTTTAATAGGTCGTTGGAACACGCTAGAGATACATTGTTAATACTATCCTCCGTTAATACATCTTCAGTGATTATATTAGTTAAAGTAGGATTTAAGGGTTTTTTAACCTCCGATTTCCAAACAGATGAAACATCATTAAAGTCGGAGCTCATAATGCTGTCTCGTGAAATTTTGAATTGTTCTTATTCTCTCTTGACTAATTCCTACTTTACCTATTTCATTCCAGAAATGTTTTGGATCATTTGCCTCTAAATTTTCAATTTCTATTTGTTTATTTTTCACGAATGGTCGTTTTGCCTTTTTAACTTCTTGATCGAATAGGTTTCTCTTGTATTTAAATATATGCCTTAATACGTCCGTTACTTTTAAGCATATCTTTCTCCGCTTTACATTATTCATTACACAGCTGTGACAACTTATCTGACCATTCTTTTCTTACTTTCCGTCTTTCATTATTGACTCCAAATTGAATTTTTACTGTTCTGTGTGGTAGAGAGCTATTCATTTCATGTTTAATAGTATTCATTATATCAGTGTATGCCATATCTTATTCCATTTGTGATTTAACATTATCTTCCATATTGGCAATATGCAACTCTAGTTCTTCTAACCTTGATTCTAAGAAGGGATATTTTGGTAATTTTTTTCAAAACTAACACTTTGTGTACATGTTTCATCAACACTTTGTGTACATGTTTCATCAAACAAAACTGGAACATTCGTTACTACAATATGAATGGAATTGATAAATAAGCTTATCGAAAAGATCAGATTGAATACCCTAGTCGCTAGAGTGGGTAGTCCTGTTCGAAGAAGAGTTCTTAAATTGCCAGGTTTCTACGTTTGAATAAGTTCTGATGAATATATTGCTTGAATAAGCATGCTAACAATTACAAAATGAACATGAAGGGCGGGGATGGGTGCCTCTAACGTGATTTGCAGAGGTTGTATTCTACCCCGGCAATCACACGGGGAAACGTATTACCAAACAAAAACCAAGTAAATAAATTAATATATCTAGATATAATAAAACAAATACTAAAAAAGTAATAAAATGTGTTGTCTCGCCTTTCAAAAAAAAAAGCGAGACATAGGGATCACTTTTCCCGCGACGAAGTCGACAGCGCCGTCAACACTTGGTTAAAGCGTTTTGGAAGGTATAGATCTCAAATACCGTCAAAGGTATTGCTTTTAAACTTTGTATAAGCATTTACAGGGGTAACCCCTTACACTTTCACTAAGCCCAATCCCACCAATGACCTTGACTTTGACTTTAAAGAAAATAGAACATAGTCAAATTTACTTGGTTAAAGTTTTTGGCTCAAGTTTTTTGGAAGGTATGTATCTCCAATACCATCAAGGTATTGCTTTTAAACTTTGTATGAACATTTACTGGTGTAACCCTTACACTGGCACTAAGCCCCATCCCACCAATGACATTGGCCTTGACTTTAAAGACAACAGAACTTAGTCAAATATTCTTGGTTTAAGTTTTTGGTTAAAGTTTTTTGGATGGTATATATCTCCAGAACCATCAACGGTATTGCTTTGAAACTGTGTATGAACATTCACTGGGGTAACCTCTAACACATTCACGAGGCCACACCCACCAATGACCTTGGCCTTGACTTTAAAGTCAAAAGAACTTAGTCAAATGTTCTTGGTTAAAGCTTTTGTATAAAAGTTTTTTGGAAGGTTTATGTCTTTAATACCGTCAAAGGTTAATACCGCTTTGAAACTTTGTATGAACATTTAACGGGGTAACCCCTTACCCTTCAGTAAGCCCCGTCCCACCAATGACCTTGACCTTGATTTTAAAAACAACATAACTTAGTCAAATATTTTTTGGTTAGAGTTCTTTTGGAAGGTATATATCTCCAATACCGTCAAGGGTATTGCTTTGAAACTTTGTTTGAACATTCACTTGGGTAACCCCTTGCACTTTCACTAAGACCCACCCCACTAACGACCTTGACTTTATAGAAAAAAGAACTATGAACATTAACATCCACCTTTACTTAAAATGTAATCAATTATGTTTTATATACTTTATTTCAAATTGTGTCCTTTACTTTATTATTGTTTCCTTGTTTATTTATTTATTTTTTATTGTACCAAATAAAATAAACTTTAAAGATTGATATGATATACAACCTACGATCCCAGCATTTTTTGTGTGGTGTTTTACATTGTTTTCAAGGTTATGTAAGGTTATATATGATGGTCGAATTTTTTTGGTGGTTGCAGACCACCCACTTTTCGTGGGTAGAACCAATAATGTACACCTCCCGCCATCCGTAAGTAGCGACATGATCCCAAACAAACCAAACCCTCGTTCTGAATGAACAAAAACCCAGAAGGCCAGAAAGCCCGTGGCGGTGGCGAATATTATTTTTAATGACCAATGACCACCATACCCCACCTCCTAAACCCGAAAACATACATACAGTATCGCGTACCGCGTTATCAACCGTGGTGAGAGAATGATAGGTGCCTGTCGCAGTGACGTCATGTAAGCTATTCACACACGACAAAGTTGACAAATGTGCCTATGTTGTTAAATCTGGATGTTTATTAATGTTAATATATCTAAATTTGCCATCAATGTGATATTAAGTTGAAGATTGATTAATTATTTATTGATGAGTTATGAGCGTTTATTTAGCGTTTATTGGATATATTAGTTTTTAAACGAGTAGGATGTTCGGTCTAAAATTTTCCACACGGTGTTTGGTCAAACGTCTAGGGTGCATGTACGAAGGTCCGTATGTAAAAAAAGCGCCCAAGACGTCAAATAAATGACTCGTTCAAATAGGCTTACATCTCGGTAACTATGTGTCGTTTTGTTTTAAAAATTGATCAATCCCTGGCAATGAAGACGTACTTCTCATGCTTATTCTACAACGTATTATAAACTCTTACGTAATACCACGTTCATTGTGAGACTTATGTTTATTTCTGACTTCAAGATTTAGAGTTTTCTTGCAGAGTGTACACATACAGGCAAGACAACAATCAAGTGTTTTAAGATTAGTTAGTAGAAAATTATTTAGCCAATTAGGCAATCTTACGTTCAGCGAGTGCATTTAGTGGTTTACCCAGTATTGTGATCATAAAACAACACATGCGCTTTCATACAATAACGACAACTTTTACATGTAGCAAGCGCACAAATACAGACGAGACGCAATAAGTGTAGTGTTTGTAGGAACGGATTTACCCATTTAAGACACTTCTTAAAAAACGCGTGCGTATAAGGGTTTAAGTATTCTTGCTGCATTGCACTGGACATTTTAGCGAACAGGCATCGGTTTTTAAGTCTCATCCGAAGGTCTGGTCATGTGTGAAATTTGTGTTCAAGTTTTTCGAGAATAAATCGAAATTTGGTCCTGGATGGGATAAAACACACGATAAATGGATTACTAAACCGAGGTACTAATCATTAAACCACAGACGCATACTTACAGATGAGAAACCAATTAAGTGTAGGATGTGGTGTACCAACGTGTTTATCTATTCGATCGGTCTAAAAATAAACTAGATCATGTATACCAAAAAACAACTCATTTAAGACTAGAGTGTGCGACAAAGGGTTTACCCAATCATGTTAAAAGACACACATGCTTTCATACAGGTGTGACAACATTTTGAGTGTAAGATGTGCAGCGAAGGATATCAGTGCGGTCCTGGTTGTAGGTATCTTGGACGTACATGGTGGAGGTGACAACGCGGTGTACTTTGTAAGAGACAGCGCAGTCCTCGCTGTCGGAATCAGCGCATTCATTGTCAGTAGGAGGTATTAATTCCGGGAGTAAAACAGTATTTGACGGCTCTTCGTCAACACTTGCCATTGTCAAAAAGCATGTTTCTCTTGTGAACGCCCAGTCAAATGAGAGTATACAAACATTGTCGGAACGCACTCAGCATGTAAGCAAGGATGTTACTAAATGTGCCGACGGTGTTTACAGTCAGTAATGGACAGCGTGAAAGGCTTTCATGAGAGAGTGACAAAAAATGCCCATCCAACGATCCTGTGACACCAAAGGCATCCCATGAAAACAAACAAACACCCAGTCTAGTCACAGAGGAAACATTCTTGAAGATGTCAGTGAATGTTGAAGGAAAACAGCTCAATACATTAATAATTGGTGATTCCATACTCAAAGGAATACAACGTCGTGGACTATCGCAAAATACAGAAACATGTACTATGCGTGGGGCAAAAGCAAATGATAATGCCTTACGACTTAGAAACTGGGACATGTCTGAATATGGAACTGTAGCCATATATGCTGGCGGAATCGATGCTGGTTCTAGCAATCTTTACAGAGTTTATTCAATATAGAAAGAAGCTGTTGAAACTCTGCAGAAACAAAACATCACAGTGTATTTATGTACACTCTGTCCGAGGAAAGACGCCGACATCGTCCCAACCAACGACATCATCAAACAACTCTGCCTTGAAACAAAGGCAGATTTTATAGAAGTGTATAGTGCGTATATATACGGAGACGGAAGCGTAGCAAACCAATTTTTCCTACTCTATGGCATTCATCTCAGTGCAAAAGGGGCCAGCACATTAGTAATGTGCATAAACAAACAGTTGCCCATAATCAAAAGGAAGACAATTCCACAGGAACGCCTCCGTATAAATGCGCCAAGGCGGATGCAACGCAGTGACGTAACTACCGGAAACTGGCAGCGGTATATCTGCCGCCCTTTACGCTGCGATTCATGTGGCATGAACAATCATAACACGCGGGACTGCAGACGATATCCATGGCATAGCTCGACATCCGGCTATACAGGAAGTAGACGCCGAGACCTGGCAGACTATCGAAACCGTACGGATGCCAGTTACAAACATTTTCCATATCAACTCAACGACAGACACTCGCCTTTGAAAAATGACAATGCATTTGCTTTATTGAACGATATATGCCCTAACTGCAACGAATTAAAATGTAAGTGCGAGTATTATAACGTAATGTTAAATAACTTTATTTTATGCGATGTGTGTCGTTTATTAAAGTGCTCCTGTAATGATTCTGCAACTTATAATTTCACAATCAATAATACTGCTTTAGAGTAGTCCAGTAATATTAGTCAAGTTACAGATGATACATTAAAATATTAAATAATGAAAAATGTTTAATAAACGTACTGAATAATGGATATTTGAACCATGACGATGCACAAAATCTATTAAATTTAAAAAAAAAAAAGTTTACATGTTGTAGGATTAAATATACAGCATCTGTTGCCAAACCTGGATGAATTGTTATTTTATGTCAGTCTAAATCAGTTGATGTATTAGGTCTGTACGAAACGTTTTTAAATGATACTATAAACATTCAAGACTTACATATTGTGATAAAACTTATGAAAATTCTGGGATTAATTTATTTTGGTCTATAAAAAATTCAGGAGACGTTCTTGATAAAATTTTCAATAAAGGTCAAGTTTTTCATCAATAAGTACTTATGACTTCTCTACACTATATACAACCTTACCACATCATCTTATTAAAGACAAGCTAATTTCTCTTATTCAAAAAACATTCGCTAGAGAAAATACTACATTTTTGGCATGTAATAATATTAAGGCGTTTTTTACTAACGGCAGTTTAGACAATTATACTATGTGGACTTGCTATGCAGTTTGTGAAGCACTCATCTACCTATTAGATAATATTTTCGTCAGGTATGGGTACCACCGTTTATAGACAAATTGTTGGTATCCCTATGGGTACGAACTGTGCACCACTTGTCGCAGATTTGTTTTTATTTTGCTATGAAAGGGATTTCATGTTGAGTCTTTCAACAGATACCCAGGCAGATGTTATTGAAGCTTTTAATGACACCTCTCGGTATCTGAATGACATACTGAACATTGACAACCCTTTCTTTCCAACTATGGTTGTTAATATTTATCCTACAGAACTTCGCTTAATAAAGCTAATATATCTGATAATAACGCTTCTTTTCTTGATTTAGATCTCTCGAATGAAAATGGTGAAATAATTAGCAAAATCTATGACAAGAGAGATGATTTTAATTTTGACAGTGTTAATTACCCCCACTTGGATGGGGATGTTCCCCGAGCAACTTCTTATGGGGTGTATGTGTGTCAACTTATTCGTTTTTCAAGAGCTTGTACTCGAGTTGAGGACTTTAATATTATATTCGTAATCTTTGCATAACTAAAAAAGCTACTCAATCAGGGTTACCGTTACCATAAACTTCGTAAAACCTTTGCGAAATTTTATTACCGTAATCCTGATCTTCTTTCCAAATATAAAAGTAATTTAAGGACTCTTCTGCGACAAGGACTATAACAACCTGACTTCTATGGTGATGTGATTTATAAACTTCCTAAGATTCTTGGTCATGATTACTTTCATAGTATCTTTGTTAAACTCGTTAAAATGTTTATCAAAAGAGGTTATGACCCTATCATTTTGCAACGTACTGCATGCTTGGTGGTGGACCCTTTTACAGTTCGCCACTATGCTTTCCTTTTCAATTATACGATGACCGGACATGCTGTGGACCCTATGATGATGCCTACCTAAAGCCCATTGGGACGGTGGCGTTTGATGTGTGTCTATGATCTTTCCTGTTGTGCCCTTAAAGGTTTATTCTCTTGTTGCTCTGGCTTCTGCCAAGTCATTGAGTACCTTCATTGTTGCTTTCTAGGCTATTTTTTTTTGTATTATATTTACACGAGCATATTTGTGTTTTACTTATATGTGTGTGTGTGTAGTTCTAAGGTTTATAGTCCGTCCGCCAACGAACACGTCAAGGTATACCTGACGCGATGGGCACAATAGAGTCTGGACTTGTTTTACTTATATTGCCTATTGATGCTGTCTTTTTGGTTAGAGATTATATCATGGCGGGGATTTCTTTATTGACACTGTCCTGTTTTAATGGGATGACAGTAGGGTAAGTGTGAGGTTTGGTGCACCCTAGCACCGGTTTAAACCCCCCAGTGGCCTTTGTTGCCACTGACCGTTCCAAGGCGGTAGCCCTATTGTCAACCCTTTTGTGTTTGTGATGTCGTTTGCATTTTTTGTTACTTTTGCCTTTTCGTTCGACTGTTAGCGTGTTTGTTTTTGTGTTTTATGGTTGACTGTCGTCCTTGAATGCTGCTTTCCCTGTCCGATAGTTTTATATTTCTTTACATATTGATGGATATACTACTGAGCAAACGGTTCATACACATGGTAAGAAGGGCGGTGGTATACTGATTTACATTGCAAATACTATTTCTTTTTCACGTAGAAGTGACATTGCAACTAATGATATCGATTCATTGTGGATTCAAATTAATGTAACAAACAACAAACCATTTTTGTTAAATTTTGTCTATAGACCTCCTGATTCGACACAATCTTGGATAGATCATTGCGAAACACAATTAGCCCGGTCAGATTCTTTTAAACTAGAAACGTATTTAATTGGTGACTTCAATATTGAATATTTTCCAGAAGAAGGTTTCAGAAATATTAAATGGAATGTGGTTATTCATGATTATGGGTTTTCGCAAGTTATTAAAACACCAACCAGAGTAACAAGGAGTACATCTACTATAATAGACCATGTTTATAGTACTGATACAATTCACGATGCCAGAGCGCTCAGAGATTTAAATCATAAATTGAAAAACTGGGATCAATATAAAATATGGAAAAAAGAAAAGACAAATGTTTTCAACAAAGCCATTCTTAAAAAGAAGGACTCAAAATATATTTGGAAAAACCTCAAAACAATTTGAAACACTGCTGACAGTGAATTAAATGTACCTAAACAAATTGTAATCGATGGCAAAATAATTGAAGGACTTCCCAATAAAATAAAAGCGTTTAATGAGGATTTCGTTAATGTCTCTAAAGTTGTTAACAAAGTTAAATACAAACCAGAAAACTTTGATAAGTTAAAGAATGTTTTAAAAGAAAAGTTAAAGGGTTCCGATTTAACATAGAGCTTATCACACCATTCGAGGTAAAACAATTAATTGATAAATTAGACGTAAATAAATCAACAGGATTAGATGGAATAGGACCAAGAATTATAAAACTATGTAGAGATATGTTAACTGTACCAAAAGCTTCTTTGATAAATACATGTTTGATTCTTGGAGTTTTTCTACATAAACTTAAGGAAGCATCTGTTCTTCCTATACCCATGACAGGTAACAGAGATGATGTAAATAATTATAGACCTATTTCAATACTTCCAACAATATCAAAACTATTTGCGAGATTCATTGCTAATCAAATTCATATCTACTTCAAGAAGACGAAACTAATATATGAACACCAATTAGGTTTTCTAAAACATCATTCGTACCAAACGGCACTTATATACATTGTTGATAAATGGCTTAAAGAAATAGATTCAGGAAATCTTGTAGGCACACTTTTCTTAGATCTTTGTAAAGCCTTTGATTTGGTTGATTACGAAATCCTTTTGTTAAAATTAAAACTGTATCATTTTTCAGAAACATCAATTATATTATCTGAGTCTTATCTTTCAAACAGATGCCAAGTAGTTAAGATCGGCGATTCAATTTCAAATTCTTTTCCTGTTATTTCTGGAGTACCTCAAGGTTAGATGTTAGATCCTCTACTCTTTTTGTTATATGTTAATGACATTCCCTTGTATACTGAACAAACCAATGTAGATATGTTTGCAGACGACACAACACTGTATGCATTTGGTAAATCAGTATCGTGTATTCAAACCAAATTGCAAGCAGATTAAAAATTTTAATAAGTGGTGTACGATACATGATATAGTTATTAATCCCATAAAGTCAACGTGTATGATACTTGGTTCAAACGAACATTTAGCAAACTGTGCAGAATTGTTGCTTAAAATAAATAACACATCTATTCAAAATGTAAAAGTACTAAAGTTACTAGGCATATACTTTGATGAATCATTATCGTGGAAAATTCATATATCTAAAACATGCAACAAACTTGTGTCAAAAATTAATCTATTGAAAAGGATTTTTTATTACCTAACCTATGGAACGAAGAAACTTTTCTATAACTCTTATATTATGTCTACTTTGGATTATGGTTGTATAACATGGGGCCAAACTATTAATATAATACTTAAAATCCAGAAGAGGGCCGCTCGAATCATTCTCGCGAAACCTATAAAAACACCGTCTAAACGAATGTTTAAGGAACTCCAGTGGCTTGCCTTTCAACGGAGATGGGATAATCGCACAGGAGTTATGATTTATAAGTCACTTAACAATTTAACTCCGGCTTACATAAGCTATTTAATAACATTCTCTTCAAATTCAAATTATAACTTAAGATCTGCTGCTAGGCAGGATATAGCTCATTTAAAACCTAGAACAAATATTCTTAAACGTACAGATGGATATTCAGGAATGGTAGTTTGGAACATGATTCCCGTTGACATAAGAGCTTCACATTCTTTAAGTACATTTAAGTTTAAATACAAATCCTTTCTTTCAATGAAAGAATGAAACTCTATTGTATTTTGTAACCGTATATTACAAGTATTATAAATGTGTCTGTCTGGTTGAAGTTATATAATGATGCATGTACGGTTTTATCTTTCACTATATACATTCATTGTAACATTGTGTAGTTTAATAGATGGCCATATTGTAAAAAAGACTTGTATTTGTTTGTAAATGCTATGTCTTAATATGTTACCTTCTTGAAATAAAGTTATTATTATTATTATTATTATTATTATTATTATTATAAGTAAACGAGAATATAAAATCGTTTTATGACATTATTGTTGATGTAAGTTCCCCTCTTTTTAGCATAAAACTCATTGTGACTCAAAGCAAAATAATAACTCTGAAAATAAAAAAACATGGTATGATGATGAATGTAAGGACGCAAGGGATATATTTTTTAGCGTTTAAATATGTTTCGTAAATGTAAATCGGATATGAATAGAATTAAAATGTGCAGATCACCCTCGGAATATAAACCGAAACAAACATTCGCAAACCGAAGGGAGAATACTTTTAAATTGTTACAGGCTAGGCTATCAAATGCACGCGAATATTGAAAGATGTTAAAGGGGATTTCGTCATTCTCATCTCCAAGGACAATCTCGGCTGAGCATTTTGTAAGATATTTTAAAGCTATTAATACCTGACATTATTTTTTTCAAGCCGATGAGGATGTACTGTATTTCAGTTATAGGGATATTAATGGTCAAATTCAGATAATGTTTGCAGAACTTGACATCGAAATAACAAACTTGGAAATATTGAATTCTACTAAACAATTACGCAACAATTCCGGCGGAGGACCAGATTTACTGTTAAATGAGTTCTTTAAATATGGTTCATATGCGTTGTTGCCATATTTAAATAAATTATTTAACACATGTCTTTCACGTGGTTACTTCCCCGAGGCTTGGAGCGAAGGTCATATTGTACCGATATTCAAAAGTCTAGATTACTAATACTAGATTGATCAGTTGGCCAGAAAAATGTCATGTGTGCATTGAGGCACAAGCAGGTTTTCGTAAAGATATGAGCACATTTCGTAATATATTTGTTCTAAACGGTTTGATATCACATACTTTAAACCAATCAGGCAAGCTATTTTGCGCGTTTGTGGATTTTAAGAAATCTTTTGATTTTGTAGTGAGAGATGTTTTATGGTATACATTAATAAAGAATGGGGTGAGGGGCGGGGTGGGGAGGGGGGGTGGGGGTGGGGGTAATTTCAGATGTCATCAAATCTATGTATAACAGGTTAAGTATATGAACACGTTAAGCGAGGAGTTCACTTGTTTTCTCGGGGTGCGTCAAGGGAAGTGCTTGTCGCCTTTTTTTATTTAGCATGTATTTAAATGATTTAAAAGAAGAATTAATATTTAAAGGAGTTGACGGGGTAAACGTGGGTATAATTAATTTATGTTTATTATTATACACGGACGATATTATTTTATTTGTAAAGTCAGCGGAAGCTTTGCATAGAAACGGAGAAAGGTCACCAGATACTCTTAAATTTTATTACCAACGAAATGAGTGTTCACTTTAGGTAGAGATTCCAATGAAACGGACACAATGTTGGCCGGACAATCATTAAAAGCTATATTCGAGTTAAATAAATATTTAAACAAATTTATTGAATTATCGCCTAATCATACATTTTATTTATTTGATAAACTAATCTCACCCATATTAAATTACTCGGCCGAGGTATGGGGATTTAATAAAGGTAAACAAGTACAAAGGACATATTTAGTTTTTTTGTAAAAGTTTATTGGGGGTTAAATTAACAACCCAAAATAGCTTTTATTTATATACGGTGAAACTGAAAGACAGAATTACATAAACAAAAGGTATTATATAATTACAAAATACTGGTTAAAACTATATGCAACTGGCGATACGAAATACACACAGATAGTTTATAATCTGTTAAGAAACGATGATGAAATGCAAAAAAATGAAATAAACTGGGTCTCGCAAATTAGACATTTGTTATCAACACTGGGTTATTATGAAGTATGGCGAGCTCAGGGAGTTGGTGTATGATATTTTCCTTCTCTGTAGGTTTGTAAGGTTTTAATATTTTATAACGAATGTCGTACAAACTATTTATTTCTTGCAAAGTGTTAATAAAGAATATACAGAAATACTCACTTATAGTATCTTGATGCTGAATAGTGTTGTATTTTATATCAGGTATGTAAGTTAATAAAGCAGCTAATAATATAATTATTGTTTGACGCCTCCGTTACGTCAAAGTTTTATCTCAGGAACTCGGGAGTACTAATTCGTATATTCCAGAGCAATCTGCTGAAGATAATGTTGTTCCGACGCAAATCACTCAGTGCAAGATTTGCAATGCTGGAATAGATGAAAAGCAAAACAGACTTCCAACGATGTACTGGATTCCCAAATTACACAAACGACCATATAAGGCCCGTTTTATTTCAGATGCTAGTTCTTGCACCACTACAAATATCTCCAAACTGTTAACATCTCGCTTTCTGCCCTTAAAGCTCACTTAAATAATATTGTGCTAAAGCTTATGAAAACCCTGGGATTAATTTATTTTGGACTATTAAACATTCAGGCGACGTTCTTCATCTGTAACTACTTATGGTTTTTCTACAATAAATACAACTTTGCCACACAGCCATATCAGAGACAAGCTTATTACTCGCATTCAAACAACTTTTGCTAGGAAATATACTACATTTTTGACCTACACTATTAAAGCGGTTTTCACTAACAGCAATTTGAACAATTACACTATGTGGACTTGCCATGAAGTTTGTGAATCACTATTTCTTCTATTACATAATATTTTCGTCATGTATGAAACTACCGTTTACAGACAAATTGTTGCACCCTTGTCGCGGATTTGTTTTAACACTGCTATGAAAGATATTTCATCTTGAATCTTTTACCAGATACCCAGGCAGATGTTATTAAAGCCTTTAATGACAACTCTCGGTATCTGGATGGCATATTGACAACCCTTTCTGCTCTGCTAGGGTTAGTAATATATATCCTAAAGAATTTCATCTTAAGAAAGCTAATATTTCTGACACTAACGCTTCTTTTCTGGATTTACATCTCTCTATTAAAATGGTGATATAATTAACAAAATCTATGACAAGAGAGATGATTTTAAATTTGATAATTGTTAATTATTCCCATTTAGATGGGGATGTTCCCAGAGAAACTTTTTATGGGTCTATGTGTTTCAACTTATTCGTTTTTCTAGAGCTTGTACTCGAGTTGAGGATTTTAATATTCGTAATCTTCCTATAACTAAAACGCTACTCCATCAAGGCTACCGTTACCATAAACTCCGTAAAACCTTTACAAAATTGTATTATCGTAACCCTGGTTTTCTTTCCAAAAATAAAAGTAATTTAGATTTTCTACTGCGACAAGGACTATCATCACCTGACTTCTATGGTGACGTGATTTACAAACTTCATAAGATCCTCGGTCATGATCACATTCATACTATCTTTGTTAAACTGATTAAAAGGTTTATCAAAAGAGGTTATGACACTATCATTTTGCAACGCACTGTATGCTTGATGGTGGACACATTTACAGTTCACCACACTGCTTTCCTCTTTAATTGTGCGATGACCGAACAGGCTGTGGACCCTATGACACGACGTCTACCTAAAGTCCAAAAGGACGTTTGATATTTGTCTGCACTCTTGTCTTGTCGTGCCCTCAATGGTTTATTCTCTTGTTGCTCTGGCTTATGTCAAGTCATTGAGTACCTTCTCTGTGGCTTTCTCTTCTATTGGGTTTTGTATTTATTTATTCACGAGCATCTTTGTGTTTTAATTATATTGCCTATTATTGCTGACTTGTTGGTTAGAGAATAGTTCATGGCGGGGATTCCTTTACTTACACTATCCCGTTTTATTAGAATGACAGTATGGTAAGTGTGAGGTTTGGTGCACCCTTGAACCTTGTTTACCCCGCCCCCCCCCCGCCCCATCCCCCCCCCCCACCCCAGCGGCCATTTTTGCCACTGACCGTTCCAAAGCCGTAGCCTTTTGGCAATCTTGTTTGTGTTTGTGATGCCTGTATTCCTTATCAACTTTTATACTTATTTAAACTTCTTTTGGTGAACTTATTCCAAACGGATCAAAATAATAATTATCACAGTAACAATTCCAGTGATAATGCTACATTCTTGTTTTTGTTTTTGTTTTATTGGTAATTTATTTTTGCTTAACACTCCATTCACATTGTGTATACCTAACTGCTTCACCCATTTTATTATATATGTTAGAGATAAGCTCGTTTTTGAATTGATTTTTTACAATTGTGATACTTCTATATGGTCTAATTTGCGAAACTACTTGCAAACCTTTTCCACGGTCAACTCTTAATCATTTCCCTTTTCTCTCTACTAATAAACCTTTACCTGTCACACAACTAATAAGGGATCCAATTTAAGGTATTCCTAGTGATGTAATTAGTCCAAGAAACCATTCGCCTTCTTGTTGTTGCTTCGTTAATAGGGCAACAACCATTAGACGGTGTTATCTTTTTTCTCTGCAATGGTGTTCATTTATTTGATTCAAGTAGTACTTGTTTTTTAGCACTATAGTTTAGTTACCATTATGATTACATTTCCAAATAGTTTACCAATTCCAGTACTTGCCCGAAGGCTAAATGTTCCTGCTGCTAGCGGTACTAATACTTTCGGAGCGAATTTAGCTACTGTTGTTGATATTGTTTTAGTTAAACAAGAAATAGCTAATGCTCCAAAAAAAACTCACATTTAAGACTGAGACTTCATTTGTGAACTTGATGTCCGTTGTATTTAGCTTTATTAATATTCTAAATCTGAGAAGCTGTCAGCAGCAAAGGAAAATTACCAGTTAGTTTGTTATTATTTAAGCTGAGCGTTAATTCAATTTTGTTGTCATACGTTTTCTGTCTTCATTACTTTTATAGCTTAAATCAAAATATATCATTCCAGAAAGATTGATAAAATTACTCACGTTTAGTAAAGTTCCTGTGTTTTTATCATTTTGTTTTTAAGAATAATTAATAGCATCTCTGAATATTCTGATACTAGTATCATGACTGCATTCAGTTTCTGGATAATATACACCGTTTCCAACTTCAAGTCTAGCTGACTGTAAATAGCAATTAGTATTGTCAGCATTCATATGAAAAGTATCTAAAAGATGATGATTCTGTGTTTGAGACGAACTCTTGTCTGGTCTTTGCATAACAAAAACATACTTTAGATTTTTAACACCAGGCGTTATTCTAAATACGGATTTGGTTAGTTGTAAACTTCCGTTTTCTTGTATCATTTCACGAAGACAATTCCATTTTGTTGATGTCATATGATTTGCCATAACATGGTTTAAGCCCTCTGAGTTAAATATCATTCTAGGCATCCACAGAAATAAGTTAATAATTAATCTACCGTCATCAACACCTGTTTTGAAAGTTAACACGTTATTATCTGATAGTTGTAAACTAATTAGAATTTAACTACAAGGAAGTATGTTTGTTTCTAAACCTTCGAAAAGTAATATTTGTTTAATAAAAGTATAGAGTTATACTGTTTTATTAGTTATGAATATAGTTATGAATAAAGCATGCTGAGCTGCAAACCTAAATTATAACCAACTTGATTATAAGTTAAACCCCCAGTGGCCTACATTGCCACTGACCGTTCCAAGGCGGTAGCCCTATTGTCAACCCTTTTGTGTTTGTGATGTCGTTTGCTTTTATTATTACTTTTGCCTTCTTGTTTGTCTGTTTGCGTGTTTGTTTCTGTGTTTTGTGATTGACTGTCCTCCTTGAATGCTACTTTCACTGTCCGATCTTTTTATATTTGTTGATCATTTTGAGGTTCAGCTGCAGATGTCTTAAAGTATTCATTTGTTCCGGTTATTTTGCATAATCGTCGGACATTCCCAGTAAACAATTCTATAAAGATTATTACCGTCATAAACTACTTTTCCGTTTTGCTTTAATTAAATTTGATCAATCAATGAAGCTGCATCATTAATTAAGAATCAGCAAGCGTGTTTTCTTCGAAACTTATTTCAAAATATGCTTTATATCATTTAAAGTGAGAACTTCTATTATTTATTGCAAATTGGTATTATATTTTATTAATTATTCGCTTAAGTCTTGTATGTGCATCTTTAGTTTTGTTTCCCTCTGGAACTTGGGAGTATTAATCTTTTGATTGTTGCATTGATCTTCGTCAGTTTCAGCTACATTTTCTGCTATAGCTTCTTTTTTTCTATTAGCCTTTTTAAGTTCTTTTAAAGTTATCTCACCTCTTCGTTTAGCAGTAGGAACGCCAGCCCTATGGCGTAGGAATATTTATCAAACAAGGTCACGTGATAAAATCGATAACAAAATGACATTATCGGGAAAATTGTCACTGGTCAGATTTATACACCTCTTATCTATAAACAGTGATTATGACAAAACACAATCACAGATCGTTGTTAAAGTAATAATATTCACAAACTACATTGGTCGAACATAATTGGTGTACACATCACGTATAATTTCCATTAATAGTTAAAGGGATTTTTCAAAGGGATGAACTTAGGTTGTTTTAAGGTTTAAATTGCCAACAATGCGCTTTTAAATCAAAATCGATTTATTTCGTCATGTAATAAGCGAGAATAAACAAGAGACAAATACTGTTTTCCCCCAAAATTAACTAACATGACCCACGGACTCAAAGACGGCATAATGCATATACATTTACAGACGCGAACGGGTATACAAGAAATGAAATAATTCCATTATTTCAATATCTATATTTTAAGTGTATGTATCCATGCATTCCAGATTAAATTTCTAATGTATACAGGCTTTTGGTTTATGCCGGAGTGCTCAAAATAGGTTTTAACAAACCAAATTGAAACGGTACGTCGGGAAAGGAAATGAGGATGGTGAAAATATATGAATACGAAAAAATAGCGAAAAAATGAAGTTTTAACAGCGAGAATGAATTTTTTTTCATTAAAGTGTTCATTGACATGTCTACTATTAAATACCAAAATTTAAAGTCAATCAGAAAAAAGTACTTTTTTCCCCCCAAAATTAACAAAGTATATCGTATTCGCTAAAATATGAAGAATCGCCTTGCGAAGTTAATGTACACGCGGGATATAAAAACATGAAATTATGAAATCCTTTTTAAGAGATATATTGATTTCAACATTGTTCTGTATTTAATATATTATTAGAGTAGAATGTTCACAGTTTTTCTCAAGGACACCATTACGGTAGTATCCCTGCAACTCCGCCCCTCATCCCACCCCCACCACCCTCCATACCATATTGATTAAGTTGTATATAGCTGCGAATACGCAGTTTTAATCAAATTCGATTTATTTCATTATTTTAGAAGCGAGAGAAAAAAACAAAAGCATGTACGCGAAAATACATCTTTCCTCTGTAAATATGTAAAATATAAAAAAATCGGAGGCAAGTACTTTTTCCCCTCGAAAATTAACGAAGTACAGCGTATTCGCTTAAATACGCCGAATCGACGTTCCAAATCGATGTTCGCACGGAATAAAATTGTGGAATTATGAATTCATTTATAAAGATAAATCGATTTCAGTATTGTTCAGTAGTTGTTATATTAGTGATATAGTATGTTCACAGTATTTATGAGAGCAACATTACGGTAGTATCCATCCACCCCGTCGGCTTCCCCTCCCCCCTCCCCCCCCACCACCCCTTCCAACCCTTACACACTATACGTTGTGTATTGCTGAGAATGCGCCTTTTATTCAAATCGATTTATTTCGTCATTTTAGAAGCGAGAATAAAAACAAAATCGCATAGATACATCTCTCCTGTGTATATATGTAGAATTTCAATAAACGGAGACAAGTACTAATTAAGTAACAGGACCGTCCGACCCAAAGACTGCAACATTCATATTCATTTAGAGACGACCGGCTACAGAAACAATTAAATAATTTCGTTATGTAAATACATATATTTAAAATGTACATATGTTTCACATACATGCTTTGGGTTTATTTAGTGCCCAATTTATTTTAACAAACAAATGTTGCAACGGTATATCGGAAAATGAAATCATGATGGCGGCAACATACGTTACAGAGTTAATTTTCGAAATCAGAAAAAGCGATCAACTAATATAAGTTTAACAGGCAGAAAGAAGTATATTCTTTTAACTGTTCGTTTAAAACTGAGGCTGCGACTCCAGTTTTAAAGAAAGCAAGCCTTTGACAAAGTAAATAAATGACTGACGAGTAACATACATGCTACTGTCAGTAACAAACATGATTTTGTGTAGACTCGAAGATTGCATAACATAAACATGTGAACATGACATTGTGCCAATGGAGCACTTGCCAGATGTGTAGTGTTGTGAAACACTGTACGTGTGAATCCAAAAAGTGCGGGTCTGTTATATTTATAGGGCATATAGTTTTATATATATATTTATATATATTATTCTTTTATATTTATTTTATTGGTCCCAGAACGCAGTCATATTCACTACTATATTGAAGAAAGTAATTACTGAATATGCATTCAGGTGCGTTACGATCTGTAGTATTTGAAAACGTTACGATCCGTAGTATTTGAAAACAGACATATTAAACATTTCCCTGAAAATATATAACGGTGATAAATACTATATTCATAGAATTATTTTTTCCTGAAAAAAAAATACATGCTTGTTTTCAGCAGTTGAAATCTACTATATTCTGCGAATATTGCTACTTTGAAAATTTGAATACGTCTGTTTTCATCAAATAGCATGTTATGTTTGTTTTAATATATATTTTTTTAATTTATGATTTAAAAAGAAAAAGGATGATCGGAATATGTCTTATACGCTGTTGAATCCTGTAATTTAACAACACGTGGTTTGGTTCCACTTGTTTTACTGGATCCAACATTGTGCAAGAAAATATTCATATATTATACCGTTAATATTATAACATGTGTGTCGTAACATATGCTTATCCTTGGATAGTGGATGTCAGCAGAGAACTTGACCTTTGACCTAAAAATCAAACGGATCTTCCTCTTTCCACTGTCCACCAATGAAGTTCCATGAAATTTGCTTTAGGTAAGAGGAAAAACTGTGTTGGCAAGACTTTTCATTTTCCGGTCATAGTAACGGACCTTTTAACTATTGACTTCAAAATAAACAGGACTTATCATTTCACCAAAGGCAGTCAAAGTATGACGTTTTATGAAATTAGCTTCGGAGAAAGTAAAAAAGAGTTTCACTGCGGACACGATTTTTCATGATCAAGTCTCTGTGACATTGACGTTAAATTTACTGACCTTAATATTAATAGGGATCATACTCTTACCAAAGGCAGTCAACCCATGACGTTTGAATATATTTACTTCAGTGAAAATAGAGTTACGGTGTGGACAATGGTTTTCATGATCGGATCAGTGACCTTGACATTTGATCTCGAACTAAATAGGGGTCATTCTCTCACCAAATGCAGTCAGCCCATGTAGTTTCATGATACCTGTATTTGCTTCAGTAAATGTGGCCAAGGTATTTCATGATCGTTTCAGGGTTATATTGATCTATTAACCTCAAAATCATCAAAGGGTGCAATAGTCTTATCACAGGCAGTCAACCCATCGCGTTTCAAGAGACTTCCTTCAGGAAAAGAGAAGTTACAGTGCGGACAATGCGTTTCATTATCCGGTCAGTGACCTTGACCGTTGACCCACTTAAAATCAAAAGGATCACCCTCTTGCCACAGGCAATCCATCCATTAAGTTTATTGAGATTTGCTTTAGGGAAAGTGGACTTACAGTTTACAACATTTTACATTATCATGTTAGGGTGACAATGACCTTTGACATAATGACCTCAAAATCAAAAGGCATCATTCTCTCACCAAATGCACTTAGACCATGAATTTTGATGAGATGTGCTTCTGGGGAAGTGGACAGTGCAGACAAGGTTTTTCATAATCATTACTGGGTCACGGCGCCCTTGACCTTCCATATTTGATTTGCACATACTGATGCTTCTTACAAAATTTGTCAAAATCCAACAAGTAGCATAGACAAGATTTGTGACGGACGAACGGAAAGGTCAAATATAATCTGTCTCACCTACCACTTTGTGGTCTAAGACATAATTATAAAGACAATATTTTAGTTCATATTTATACTTTATTAAGCAAATAATTGAGCGAACATAAACTTCAGCATTGCCTCTGGCCAGTGGCATACATGGAGTCTGCTTCCACATGACGTGCAGCCTGAAAGAAAATAAAAAGTAAATATAAGTCGAGCAGAGTATTCAATTTGAATCCGGTGTTGCGAGGGGGAGCTACGGCATGTTTAGGGGAATGGGACAGTTTTTAATTTAATTACTGTTTAACGTCTCATCAGCACGTTGTTTAGGTTATTTCGAGCCGCCCCATAGAGAGGAGGAAAGATACATAGGCATCTAGGAACCCTGCCCTACGCTTACTGCCGATTAGATACCTATGGTTCTTTGACGTGCTTGGGGGACAGACTCCGATACACAGGACCACCCGGTTTACGTTCCCATCAGACGAACGAGGCTAGCATGACACATCGAAGTAACCCAGTGGCGCCAGTAAGACTTGAATCCGTGTTCACTGGATTCAAAGCCGATATGCCATAAACGTCCCATGACCAAAACTGAGTAAATGGCACATCAAATAAAGGCTCAATACATATTATATTGTGTGTCATACGAGTATATGATTGATCTGACATGATTACAGAACACTTTTAATGTATTTTTCACCCAACAGTACAGCAAGAATCTATTTTAAATCTGACAGAGCGTGCAATGCTCTATAAGCCAATCTTTACTAGAAGGGGAATAAAAAACAACTCTTGCCAAAAAATCTCAAACAGTTAAATTTTACACGTTTTGTTCATAGGATATGTTACTTTAATGACTTAGTAAGGTCATTTTTCATGGGGAGAAAACATTAATATACAATTATTTATTTTCTTTCTCAAAACCTGGTGATGCCGCAAGTTTTAGAAATAAAACACGATTAAATATGGCAGTTGCGAAAACACTTTTGTAGATGTTTGGTCTGTTCTGATGTGAAAATGTGTAAAACAGACACAATATTGGAAATTTGCTCTGCGTCCCTTTAATAAATTGGGGACCCATCACATAGAACATAATCATATTGTAGTTTGTTGATGTTAAAGGGACACACGGCAATCTTGAAGCATTTATCAAGCATTAACATTAGCATCTCCATTTTTTAACCTGGTAACATTTTAAATTTAAATCTGCTTGCATTAAAAATTAAATAAAAGTGCCAGTTTGATTTTGTTTTCGTTATTCTATCAAATACTTAACTATATTATTGGTGCACTTTTGTCAACATGCTACAATCTCAGAGCGACATTTGTCTTACCTTTTATCTAGATATCCTTTACAACTATGTCTGTATTTGTGAGTGAATGTTTTATGGCGGCGTTTGGTAAATGATACACTCTCAGAGCGACATTTGTCTTACATTTTGTACTAGACATCCTTTACAACTATGTCTGTATTTGTGAGTGAATGTTTTATAGCGGCGTTTGCTAAATGCTACACTCTCAGAGCGACTTTTGTATTACATTTTGTACTAGACATCCTTTACAACTATGTCTGTATTTGTGAGTGATTTTTTTATGGCGGCGTTTGGTAAATGCCACACTCTCAGAGCGACTTTTGTATTACATTTTGTACTAGACATATTTTACAACTATGTCTGTATTTGTGAGTGAATGTTTTATGGCGGCGTTTGGTAAATACTACACTCCCAGAGCGACTTTTGTACTAGATATCCTTTACAACTATGTCTGTATTTGTGAGTGAATGTTGAATGGCGGCATTTGGTAAATGCTACACTCTCAGAGCGACTTTTGTATTACATTTTGTACTAGACATACTTTACAACTATGTCTGTATTTGTGAGTGAATGTTTTATGGCGGCTTTTGGTAAATACTACACTCCCAGAGTGACTTTTGTATTATATTTTGTACTATACACCTTTACAACTATGTCTGTATTTGTGAGTGAATGTTTATGGCGGCTTTTGGTAAATACAACACTCTTAGAGCGACATTTGTCTTACCTTTTATCTAGATATCCTTTACAACTATGTCTGTATTTGTGAGTGAATGTTTTATGGCGGCGTTTGGTGAATGCTACAATCTCAGAGCGACATTTGTCTTACCTTTTATCTAGATATCCTTTACAACTATGTCTGTATTTGTGAGTGAATGTTTTATGGCGGCGTTTGGTAAATACTACACTCTCAGAGCGACATTTGTCTTACATTTTGTCTAGACATCCTTTACAGCTATGTCTGTATTAGTAAGTGAATGTTTTATGGCGGCGTTTGGTAAATGCTACACTCTCATAGCGACATTTGTATTACATTTTGTACTAGACATCCTTTACAACTATGTCTGTATTTTTAAGTGAATGTTGAATGGCGTCTTTTGATAAATCCTACACTCTCAGAGCGACTTTTGTATTACATTTTGTACTAGACATCCTTAACAACTATGACTGTATTTGTGAGTGAATGTTTTATGGCGGCGTTTGGTAAATACTACACTCCCAGAGCGACTTTTGTACTAGATATCCTTTGCAACTAAGTCTGTATTTGTGAGTGAATGTTTTATGGCGGCGTTTTGTAAATGATACACTCTCAGAGCGACATTTGTCTTACATTTTGTTCTAGACATCTTTTACAACTATGTCTGTATTTGTGAGTGAATGTTTTATGGCGGCGTTTGGTAAATGCTACACTCTCAGAGCGACATTTATCTTACCTTTTATCTAGATATCCTTTACAACTATGTCTGTATTTGTGAGTGAATATTTTATGGCGGCCTTTGGTAAATACTACACTCCCAGAGCGACTTTTGTACTACACCTTACAACTATGTCTGTATTTATGAGTGAATGTTTTATGGCGGCGTTTGGTAAATACTACACTCTCAGAGCGACATTTGTCTTACATTTTGTCTAGACATCCTTTACAGCTATGTCTGTATTAGTAAGTGAATGTTTTATGGCGGCGTTTGGTAAATGCTACACTCTCATAGCGACATTTGTATTACATTTTGTACTAGACATCCTTTACAACTATGTCTGTATTTTTAAGTGAATGTTGAATGGCGTCTTTTGATAAATCCTACACTCTCAGAGCGACTTTTGTATTACATTTTGTACTAGACATCCTTAACAACTATGTCTGTATTTATGAGTGAATGTTTTATGGCGGCGTTTGGTAAATACTACACTCCCAGAGCAACTTTTGTACTAGATATCCTTTGCAACTAAGTCTGTATTTGTGAGTGAATGTTTTATGGCGACGTTTGGTAAATGATACACTCTCAGAGCGACATTTGTCTTACATTTTGTACTAGACATCTTTTACAACTATGTCTGTATTTGTAAGTGAATGTTTTATGGCGGCGTTTGGTAAATGCTACACTCTCAGAGCGACGTTTATCTTACCTTTTATCTAGATATCCTTTACAACTATGTCTGTATTTGTGAGTGAATATTTTATGGCGGCTTTTGGTAAATACTACACTCCCAGAGCGACTTTTGTACTACACCTTACAACTATGTCTGTATTTATGAGTGAATGTTTTATGGCGGCGTTTGGTAAATACTACACTCTCAGAGCGACATTTGTCTTACAATTTGTACTAGACATTCTTTACAACTATGTCTGTATTTGTGAGTGAATGTTTTATGGCGGCGTTTGGTAAATGCTACACTCTCAGATCGACATTTATCTTACCTTTTATCTAGATATCCTTTACAACTATGTGTGTATTTGTGAGTGAATGTTTTATGGCGGCGTTTGGTAAATACTACACTCTCAGAGCGACATTTGTCTTACATTTTATCTAGACATCCTTTACAACTATGTCTGTATTTGTGCGTGAATGTTTTATGGCGGCGTTTGTAAATGCTACACTCTCAGAGAGACTTTTGTATTGCATTTTGTACTAGACATCCTTTACAACTATGTCTGTATTTGTGATTGAGTGTTTCATGGCGTATTTGGTAAATGCTTTACTCCCAGAGAGGCATTTGTCTTACATATTATCTAGACATCCTATACAACTATGACTTTAATTGTGAGTGGATATTTCATGACGGCTTTGGTCAATGCTACACTCCCAGAGCGACTTTTGTATTACATTTTGTACAAGACATTCTTTACACTTATGACCGTATTTGTGAGTGGTTGTTTTATGGTGGCATTTTGTACATACTACACTCCCCGAGAGACTTTTGTATCAAATTGTGTACTAGACATCTCATATATCTATGATTGTATTTGTGAGTGAGTGTTTTATGTCGGCTTTTGGTAAATCCTACAATCAAAGAGAGACATTTGTATTACATTTTGTACTAGACATCCTATACAGCTATGACTGTAATTGTGAGTGAGTGTTTCATGGCGGCGTTTGGTCAATGCTACACTCCCGGAGCGGCTTTTGTATTACATTCTGTACAAGACAGATAAAATATCGGACATGGAAAGCAGCATTCAAGGACGACAGTCAACCACAAAACACAAAAAACAAACACGCAAACAGACAAACGAGAAGGCAAACGTAATAAAAATGCAAACGACATCATAAACACAAAAGGGTTGACAATAGGGCTACCGCCTTGGAACGGTCAGTGACAACAAAGGCCACCGGGGGTTTAAACCGGTTCTAGGGTGAACCATTCCTCACACTTACCCTACTGTCATCCCATTAAAACAGGACAGTGTAAATAAAGAAATCCCCTCCATGATCTAATCTCTATCCAACAAGGCAGCATCAATAGGCAATATAAGTAAAACACAAATATGCTCGTGTAAATATAATACAAAAAAAACAATAGCCTAGAAAGCCACAATGAAGGTACTCAATGACTTGGCAGAAGCCAGAGCAACAAGAGAATAAACCATTAAGGGCACGACAGGAAAGATCATAGACAAACAGCAAACGCCACCATCCCAATGGGCTTTAGGTAGGCGTCATCATAGGGTCCACAGCCTGTCGAGTCATCGTACAATTAAAGAGGAATGCATATTGGCGAACTGTAAAAGGGTCCACCACCAAGCATGCAGTACGTTGCAAAATGATAGGGTCATAACCTCATTTGATAAACTTTATAACAAGTTTAGCAAAGATAGTAAAAAAAGTATTCATGACCAAGAATCTTACGAAGTTTATAAATCACATCACCATAGAAGTCAGGTTGTGATAATCCTTGTGACAGAAGAGTCCTTAAGTTACTTTAAATTTGGAAAGAATATCAGGGTTACGATAATAAAATTTTGCAAAAGGTTTTATGAAGTTTATGGTAACGGTAACCCTGACTGAGTAGGTTTTTAGTTATACAAAGGTTACGAATAGTAAAATCCTCAACTCGAGCACAAGCTCTTGAAACACGAATAAGTTGAAACACATATACCCCATAAGAAATTGCTCGGGAACATCTCCATCCAAGTGAGGGTTATTAACAATGTCAAAATTAAAATCATCTCTCTTGTCATAGATTTTGCTAATTATTTCACCATTTTCAATTGAGAGATCTAAATCAAGAAAAGAAGCGTTAGTATCGGATATATTAGCTGTATTAAGCTGAAGTTCTTTAGGATAAATATTATCAACCATAGTTGGAAAGAAAGGGTTGCCAATGTTCAGTATGTCATCCAGATACCGAGAGGTGTCATTAAAAGCTTCAATAACATCTGCCTGGGTATCTGGTGAAAGACTCAACAGGAAATCCCTTTCATAGCAAAATAAAAACAAATCTGCGACAAGTGGTGCACAGTTCGTACCTATAGGGATACCAACAATTCGTCTATAAACGGTGGTACCATACCTGACGAAAATATTATCTAATAGGAAGATGAGTGCTTCACAAACTTCATAGCAAGTCCACATAGTGTAATTGTTTAAACTGCCGTTAGTAAAAAACGCTTTAATATTATTACATGCCAAAATTGTAGTATTTTCTCTAGCGAATGTTTTTTGAATAAGAGAAATTAGCTTGTCTTTAATAAGATGATGTGGTAAGGTTGTATATAGTGTAGAAAAATCATCAGTACTAAGTGATGAAACTTGACCTTTATTGAAAAATTTATTAAAAACGTCTCCTGAATTTTTTATAGACCAAAATAAATTAATCCCAGAGTTTTCATAAGTTTTATCACAATATAGTTTAACATGATCTTTAACGGCAGTAAGACAAGAGGTTAAAAGTTTGGAGATGTTTGTTGTGGTGCAGGCACTAGAATTAGAAATAAAGCGAGCCTTATACGGATTTTTATGTAATTTAGGAATCCAGTAAATGGTAGGCTGTTGATTTTGCATATCGTTTACACCAGCCTTGAAAGTAGTGCACTGAATGATATGTGCTGAAAAAACATCATCCCCAGTAGAATTATCCTTTACAACTATGACTGTATTTGTGAATGGGTGTTTTGTAGTGGCGTTTTGTAAATACTTCACTCCCAAAGAGACGTTTGTATCACACTTTGTACTAGACATCCTATACTTCTATGACTGTATTTTTGAGTGAGTGGTTTGTTTGCGTGTTTGTTTCTGTGTTTTGTGGTTGACTGTCCTCCTTGAATGCTACTTTCCCTGTCTGATGTTTTATAATTCGTTATGGCAGCGTTTGGTAAATGCTACACTACCAGAGCAATATTTGTATTTCAGTTTGACATCATGTACAATTTTAACTGTGTTTGTGAGGGAATGTTTCTTGGCGGCGTTTGATAAATACTACACTCCCAGAGCGACTTTTTTATTAACAACAATCTCTATAAAATGGCGAGTGTCCAAGATGGCCTAGTGCGAGCGTGTCCCCAATATGCGGGAATTTATAATTCAAAGAAAGAATAGGTTAAACCCCAGGCTACAGTATATCCGCCCACTAAATGCCAATCAATTCAAATTAAAATACAACTCAGACTGTCTTCACTCAGGATAAAAAATTCTCTTTTTTTTCTGAAAATACTACATCATGTTTTAAAAAGAATGTTCTCAGTGATGCATGAATTCATCCTCTACTAATCAAACAATATGCTGTTTCTTAAGCTGCCCTCAAAGCACTATAATTATATATTTTATATTCCAAATTTTCGAAATTTTCAACAGGAAAATGACAGTTTATTTGAAATTTCACCTTTGACCCTAGTCATGTGATGTAAACAGAGTAGCTAATGGGAAATGTAAACAGAAAGGGTCATGTCAAGGCACAGCATTGAGCCATACTACCTTCTTATCAGATAAACATGCAGTGTACCTACCAGTCTCAGATGTAAACTATAGGGTTTATGAAGAATTCTGCACACTTCTTTTATCTATTTATTTCTGTAAGTTTTAGGTTTTCTTTCAAATAATGTCCAAGTCTATCTTTTTTTAGAAGTAAAAAGTAAAATGTGTTTTTTCATGAAAATATCTCCATACATTTATTTATTTTTGATAGATTTTGTCCATTTGGATTTTGATCAGGGTTGTCATTTCCATCATTTACTTTATTATTATTTCCTCTAAAAGTATCTATCTGAGATGACTGGATGTTATCTTCCTCAATCAATTCCACATTTATTTTATTTTGTCCAACAATACATTCTTCAAAATCCCATTCATAATGCTGAAACAAGTTTTACTGGTCCTTTTGGACCAACGAGCCCAATATGGGTGGCTTTGAAGCAGAATACCGCTTAAGCCGGTGCTAGGTCGCGTGAGAGGTGTCGCTTCTTTCATTACTTCCCATAAACAGACTCAATAAAACCGAGTCTGCTGCTTTATTCTCTTAATTGTGTTAGATGCTCCCAAAGGACCACCTTTATCAGTATTTATTGATTGTATTGAAAACTACAATTCAGTCAATTTCAATGTAAAGCATTTCACAGTTTCCTCAGCATTGTATGCACATATATAACAGTTATCCACAAGTGTAATACAAATTGGTGGGATATTTTGACAACTCACACTGACACAGTTAGTTCCAAAAGGGAACAGGCACTTGACACATGTTAATAATTACATTGGTAAAAGCAGTATATTTCTTATCTAAACCCCCTAAACACTCTCAGAAATAAGTCACACTAATTTTGCCAGTTCAGATATAATGACCTGTAACTAATCAAAGGGGTCACAGAAGGTAATTATCAGCCATGGGAGAATTCCAGCAGTGAAGCTATTGTTTATTCCTCCTTTATGATAATAGTTCATATTTAACAGACTTCCCAAGTCCACAACAGATTCAATTGTGTACATTGATTCAAAATGATTGTGTACATTTGATGTGTTCAAGAATTGGATTTCTTCACATTATTTTGTGTATTTTAGTACATATATTGCCAATTACCGTCTTTTAAAAAAAGAAATCCAATATAGCAGTATGTGTAATTGCATGTACACTTGATATAACAGCAGATTGCGATACATGTAACATTGTCGAATACCAGTATGAGGTATTAGGTGCAGGTCTAGATCAGATACTCATTGATGAACACTAGTATACAGTGTGTAATGCATTCATCTTAAAATTGCATGGTCCACTGTTTTCCCATACACCATAAAGGTTGTTTACATTCTTGGGAACTGACCCTGATTTGACCTGACAGATCACAGATCATTCTAGACATGCCTTCAATTTTATGTAGTAACTACATCAGACTGGGGTTCATTCATTCCCAATCAGATCACTCGACCACACTGACGTATACATGCACATGAGATAACAAATCATGGACTGACCTGACACATAGAAGGGATTCCAGATTGCCTCGTGGTAGCGACCTGCACAGTTAGCACACTACGCACGGCGATTTTCTTATCCCAGGGTTTTGCGGTTGTTACTGTTCTTATGCATATTGTACACAAATGTGATTGTGACGTTTGTATCACAAAAGACAGTTGATTACGGTTACTTATAACCCTATATAAATACGGACAATATATTATGGTTGTTATATAACCATATATAATTGTTTCCGTGTTAAGTAAACCGTCTCTTAATTTAACAGGTTTTAAATGTTTGCATTTGTATATTATGTATACACACTTTTTCTATGTAACACTTGAAAATGATATTTCAAAGTACAGTAGTACCGTAAGACATATAGTGTTGATACCGAATATATTTTCTTTCAATGAAAATGCAGCAATATGTTTAAACACGACTGGGTTGATACCGTATGCTATAGCAAAATATATTAGCAAACTGAGGCACGAATGTGTCATGTAGTATATATTCCGAGGAGTATGCAGTTTACATGTCGGGTTGATACCGAAACAAAATCTGGAGTACCTCCAGATGTTTGTAAATCTGTACTGTAACAGAGATAGTATATGTTGTATAAATTGATAACAAAAATGAATTATATGATGTTTTCAGAGCTGAAAACGTGCGTGTAACTCAGTCGATGTCAGGACAACGACTAATGAAATATCTCGCTGCTAGTGTTTATAAACTTGGAAGTGTTTTCGTACTTAATTGGTGCCACCTGTGTTAATCAAGTCTTCCTTTAATAACTGTTCCGACGCGTATCAATCGCTACGCTATGTGGTCAAATATTTTTACGTTCAAGGTAAGAAATTCTGCTGACCATATTGCCGCTGATATATCATGATTGAAGCGTCTTAATAGTTCTTAATTATTAACCCTGCAATCATGAGTGTGAATTCGGGACCAGTATACTTTACTGCGTACCGGGTACCAGTCTATTTGCACCTCCCGAATAACACACTCATGGCAAGTCGTATTCAAAAATATGGGGAAAAGCTCGCACGGATTCTATGCGCGCTTTTCTACAGAATACAAAGACGATTATCAATATATATGTGGTTTGACAGAAGAATTATATATTGTATCAAATGGTATGTTTGACAATACCAGTGTTGACCGATGATAAGATACTAAAATCGGCAAGCAACACAGTGACACCTGAAATATTAAAATGTTCGTTGCTAGCTATATGGTGCTCAGGTACAAAAATACCTCTACAAATTGGACAACAAGATGATCGTCTTCATATGTTGACAGTCTGAGGTGGAAGTTATACAGGTCCTGGCACAGTTAAAGAATAAAATAATTATTGCTCAATTACAAATAATTGCTGGAAAGTCTCCCGGAGTATAAGGGGATGCACGAAAATGGGAAACAGATGGAACTTGGACAATGTTGAACTTCAAAATCAGAATGGTAAGTGTTATGTTAGGTCTAAAATCTACTATAAATAACTAAGAACGAACAACGTGTTCTAACTAATAATCCGTAATTGCGATGTTATTCATTTTAATGTAAATAGGGAACTGACCAGCAGCAGTCAGTGTTCCAGACTGCAGTGCGTGGTAAGATAGTGTCTGTTGTAAGACGACATATGGTAATACAACAACTCCCTTTTTAAATTCAGCCATAATATAAGAATGCGTATAACAAGTTCATAGATATAAATGATTTCCTGGCAGAATTCATTAATGTTCATATTCAAATGCTTCGTTCGTGGTCAGTTTGGCAGCTGGTGATTAATCTCCAGTATCACATGCTGCGATGTTCTTTGGTCCATGAAAACGTCATTTAGATCTGACTTTATAGACTGTCAGTTTATTGCTGATTATCTTACATCTCCCGGTGGCACACTGAGGTTGAGCCCATGTGAGCACTCTATCACCTTCAATTATTATTTGAGTTTCTCCAAACTGGCACTGATTATTAATATCAATGACAGCTCGGACGAGTTCGAAAACCAGCCAGATCGATCCAGTAACACTAGAGTTACGATCCTAGTTAAGACGAAAAAGAAAAGCCAGATTCTGCGCATGTGAGCACTCTAGCACCTTCATTTATAATTTGAGTTTTAACTGGCAGAAATAATTAATATCAATGACAGCTCGGACGAGTTCGAAATCCAGCCAGATCGAACCAGTAACACCAGAGTTACGGTCCTTGTTTAGCTGGAAAAAAGAAAAGCCAGATTCTGCGCATGTGAGCACTCTAGCACCTTCATTTATCATTTGAGTTTTTCTAAACAGGCACAGATTATTAATATCAATAACAGCTCGGACGAGTTCGAAAACCTGACAGATCGAACGAGTAACATCAGAGATACGGTCCTTGTTTAGCTGAAAAGGAAAAGCCAGATTCTTCCCTAACCAGTACACCACAATGCTTCGGTCAAATTTCAATTCGTTACCAGATAGGACAGATATGGCATGGAACGAACTTCGAACGGCTATCTAGTCATGATCTAGTCTAGATTGACATTGGCTGAATCACCAACCGTCATAAAAGTTGCTACTACATCAGTTTATGTAAGATATATATACATAAACCGTGATGTACGCGTATACCATTTTGCCGAACAACATGTAATTACGGTTTCAACGTTATGTCACTACGAACAAATGTATATATGATTTAAGCTTTCTTATTGGAATATACGTCTTCTCTTCAATGTGTGTTAAATTGATTCATACGTATTGTCTTATCATTATGATGATGTATGTTTGAGAAAAGTACAATGTTGTTAAAACATAGGAATTTGTTGTTTCCTACTTGACATTTAATAAATGGTGGTCCATTTTCAGAATATTAGTTAAATCAAATTTAGTTGAGTATGTCTGGGGGTGGAGGACACCAAATTCATCAAATGCTATGTAGAAAACACGATGTTTTTGTTTCACCGTTCTTGATGTTTAGCACTAGCTGTGCTCAAGATACTTATTAGTTTCTACATCTAAATTTTAAGAAACTGAGTGTCCTATTTTACCCTAATGTTTCTGTCGGTGGTAGAAAACCAAAAATAGTGAAATGATAGGACAGAGAAAAGCATAGTTCGATTGAAGCAGAAGACAGGTAAAGTTTCCAAACCATGTTTTCATCACCTTCAAATTTGAACTACTCCGTAGCATCAGACCAAACCGGATGACCAGTTACAGGTACAATGGCATAGGAACGTTTTTTCTTATATGGGGGGCCCAGTGGCAACCTCAACAATTGTTAAACGTAAAAAAAGAAAGATGAAGCACCAATAGTGGTGCGAACGCCGGATTGCGAATTTAACATTTTAACAGAAAAATCTGTGTGAAAAGGTGGGATAGTCCAGGTAAAATACATGACAAAGTTAGGGTTATTTTCACATAACATTTGTAATGATATTGAACAGGTGTCAAGTTTCAGAGCTTTTAGACAATTCATTTTTGAGAAATGAGGAAAAAAAAAACGTTAACGAAAACTTCAAAACTCGTAGACGGACGGACGGATAGACGAACAGACAGATGGAAATCGCCAACTGTAAGCCTGGATTTGCTATGCAATCCAGTCAAAAAAAAAGAATAAAAAAAATCTGTACATTATGGTGGAGTCAAAACCCGACAGATTTGCTATTATTTCTGGCGTTTGTTTAAGCCAAAGGTTTTTCAGCTATGTAAGTGAATAATTTTAACAAAATGTAAATACATTATATATAAATGGAACTGTAAATTTTAGTGGTAAATAAAAACAACTTAGATTCAAAATTCGGTTAAGAAATAAATATTTTACAGCCATCAATTTAGATAAGGCTTTTTGTTTGTAAATTCCTATCTATCTGTCTACATCCTGCATTACCCTCTTTCGCGTATTATGTACATCTGCCGTGTTGCTGGGACAGTAAAAAATTAAGACATCTCAATATAACTTCTTTTTAAACCCCCAGTGGCCTACTTTGCCACTGACCGTTCCAAGGCGGTAGCTCTATTGTCAACCCTTTTGTGTTTGTGATGTCGTTTGCATTTTTTATTACTTTTGCCCTTTTGTTTGTCTGTTTGCGCGTTTGGTTTTGTGTTTTATGGTTGATTGTCGTCCTTGAATGCTGCTATCCCTGTCCGATATTTTTTATCCTTCTTTGATGTATAGCACTGTGTCTATAGAATATTAGAATAATAATCATTTCCAGTTATAATTAATACCTTGTTTTCAACTCCTTTCTGATGTCCTGTTGTCGCATCTGATCGCCTAATGGTTCAACAAACTTTCGAAGCTCATGCCACAAACTTGTAAGGGCTGCCTCAGAAGCTGCAGGAAAGCACTTCAACTGTTTGTCCTTGAGTTTCAGTCTCCGAAACATCTGAGTAAGGAGGGTCTGAAAGCAAATATCACAATGGCTTACAACAAACACAACAGCATGGAAAGGCGTCGTTTAATAATATTCTTAAAATACACAATATGCATCGATTTTATATATTATTTTATAAAATAAATTTATTTTTAATTTAATATTCAATGCCATCATTGAAGATATATCTATTTATTATATTTAATAAAGGAAAATGGTATAAATAATTTATATCAACAAAGTTGTCTGTGTAGTGTACAGTTTTATAAAAGACAGGGTTTCTATTTCTATAGTGTACGCTCGTACAATCATGTACTTATATCAATCTATAATATACCTTCACTGGGTCAAGGAAGTCGATCATCTCCTTCTTCATCACTGGATCACGTCTTTCTTACGTCTTTCACTTTCATACGATCTTTGTTAAACTTGTTAAAAAGTTTATCAAAAGAGGTTATGACCCTATCATTTTGCAACGTACTGCATGCTTGGTGGTGGACCCTTTTACAGTTCGCCACTATGCTTTCCTCTTTAATTGTACGATGACCGGACAGGCTGTGGACCCTATGATGACGCCTACCTAAAGGATGAAGCCCATTAGGACGGCGGCGTTTGATGTTTGTCCATGATCTTTCTTGTCGTGCACTTAATGGTGTATTCTCTTACTGCTCTGGCTTCTGCCAAGTCATTGAGTACCTTCATTGTGGCTTTCTAGGATATTGTTTTTTTGTATTATATTTACACGAGCATATTTGTGTTTTACTTATATTGCCTATTGATGCTGCCTTGTTGGGTAGAGATTAGATCATGGCGGGGATTTCTTTATTTACACTGTCCTGTTTTAATGGGATGACAGTAGGGTAAGTGTGAGGTTTGGTGCACCCTAGAACCGGTTTAAACCCCCAGTGGCCTACTTTGCCACTGACCGTTCCAAGGCGGTAGCCCTATTGTCAACCCTTTTGTGTTTGTGATGTCGTTTGCATTTTTTATTGTTTTTGGGTTTTGTGGTTGACTGTCGTCCTTGGATGCTGCTTTCCCTGTCCGATATTTTTATCCTTCTTTAGTTAGTCTCAATAGTTTGCTATCATTTTTTCAGGATGTCTAAATTTCGGTTTGCTCAACTCATTTAAACCATTTTAGGGTAAAAAATACTTTTTGAACTTCACCTACCCCCATATGCCAGTCAAATTATTGGGATCTCGGGAAGGAGGATGTTCCAACCTCTGTCAGTGTGAGTAACATTTTGGGGCCTAACCATCGTTTAGTCACTCTAGACCTGGTGTTGTTCTAAATACTAGTTATATTTTTTCATAATGGACCATAATGTTGCTGTGCGGTAGACTGGTTAGCTTACTTGCATATGGATATAAAAGTCTGGGGTTCGACTACCGGAGCTTCACGTCTCGAGAATTGAAAACGCATTCCCTTAGATCTAGAACTTATTCGTGCAAGATAGTTCTGTGAAAGTATGTCATTCTTCCTACGGATGTAAAGCCGTTGGTCCCTTGTGAATGGAGAGACATACCCTATTCAGGTTAAAAATCCCGCTGAACTTCTGTGGTTATCACAAAAAAAGCCTGCAGGTAAACTCATCCACAGAAATGAAACAGTGATAATCAAAAGTATGTGAACAATACGTCAATAGTATTGGAAGAAAGAAAGAAAGAAATAAGAATTAAAGAAAGATGGTTCGGTAATAAGCACCTAGCTCACTAATTGTTTACTAACAGACCATACGTCATAATGTGATGACATACGATGATGAAGTAAATCAATGACGTCTTGTCATTTTATTATAATTTCCGTAACATTTCCGGAATTCCCCAGGTTGTTCGGGTTTGGCACGAATGAAAACGGAATAACCTCGTCGACTTCCGTCAATGGCTTTCAATAGTGGACGATCCAAATACGGACATCTTCGAAGAATTCCGATAGCATTTATGGTTTTACGGGAAAACGAGATGGCGATAATGATAAACAAATGAAAGATATTTTTTAACGGTAGTTAGACATATGCATTTCTGCGACACGAAATCTACTTTTATTAAATTGTGAATTGTGTTGAATTTTGGCCAATGAAAAATGCGAAAGGTAACAATTGGGCTACGCTTCCGGTTAATGGCCGTTTTGGCGACAAAGGTAAAAATGCAATTTCATTGTCATTTTTGGATGGGTTCGAGAAAGGTTTTTAATGTTTTTTTCACCTCATTCTGCTTGGAAGCCACCATTCTTAATGATTTCTACGAATGCTTATCTTGTTAATTTCGTAACGAAATACGCTACTTTACGATGGTAGCCGCCCATAAACTACCGTAAATGATCCCAGACTTTTCAAAAGGATGGATGGGTATGTTATTTTTTCGCCTGCATGATACCATAGGAGCTCGCTTGCGCTCGCTATTAATATGAATAAGGCACTGCCTAATTGCGAGCGTCGGTTTAAGTAAATATAATGGTTAAATTGTGTAATATTACTCATACTGTAATAACTTATAACATAGGGATTTTCTAAACCCAACTCAGTTGCTCCGTTCTAAGGGTCACACAAAAAACGCAACCCACTACTATTCACATACAAACATTGCTATAATCACATAGAAAAAACAAATTCAACAAACTATTTAAGCATAACTATTCGAAGTTGAAATGGGGATATACACATTAACTCTATTACCTCCAAATCAAGCACTGCAGTGTAATTTCCATTGTATTGTTGGCAGGGCTTTTTTCCCCTTAACATTGTGAAGATTCCCGACTCTAGCCTGATCATTGTGTGGAGGGAAAAAAAGAGATATTACTAAATACGTACATACATAGTTTTTGTGAGAGGTTATAATAATATTTGTGAAGCAAATCGGCCACAGTTGTGAAAAAAATGACTTGAATTGTGAAGTAATCAGATTTCGGTCCCTTTTATAGAAGGGAAAAAAAGCCCTGATTGAAAGCGTTCACTTGTGCATCATGTGTCAGGTGAACTTGAGTAAGCATGATCAGTATAATTATGTATGCACTACTCTAACGTGTTCTATGTTTTAAATTGTGAATAAGGATCATTTTGAACATCTGGATGTGTACTATGGCTCTGTGCAAGTACAGTCAACACGTGTGTTCAATGACTCAATTGTCTGTTCACTTGAATTGCTTACACATGGTTTGTTTAAAAGAAAATGATAATTTTCCAACAAAAGGTCAATAGTCCTTGTAAAAGGGCCATTTGTTTTATGTGAATTTAACATGTAAGTGTTTTTCCCTTCTGGTTTATCTTCCGGCGATTGAGAACATTAGCGCATGCTTTTATTTCACAGGCACTTGCCCATCAATTGCCATTTAGCAAACCAATATTCAGATATTGTACAGGTCATTCATTCTTGTAAGACATACTTTTATATTCACCATGTAATAGTTTGACATTTGATTCCCAACTTTCCCACTGGTTAACAATTCTTTGACATACACTTCTATACAGATTCGAATGGTCAACTAAGACAATGGAAAAAAAAAGAAAAAAAAGAAAAGAAGTTTACATTTCCAGGAACATTTTACACCCTGTATAATGTGCCATATATATATATATGCTCAAATACTACTTCATAATAATAGGTTTAATTTATGTAAATAAGCATCAGCATGTGCCCACATATCGTGAATATTCATTAAAATAAATAAAATGATAGTATAAATCACAGAATATAGTAAATACATAAATATTGCGGTCTCCGTTTTATTGATTTGATGAGGAGGTCCTTTTGATCTGACTTAGATCGATTTTTATATCTATATTTAGCCTCATCCTAATAGGCTTGGTTGATCTGATTTTAAAAGCCTCTGACATCCTGAGAGGTTTGGTTGATCTGATTTTAAAAGCCTCTAGCATCCTAAGAGGTGTGATTGATCTGATTAAGCATCATCCAAATAAGAGTTTTTGATTAATTTGACTTAGTCACATCCTAAGAGGTTAATAACTGGGGTAGGTGTGCCTCTTTGTGAATTTATCACAAAGAGGCACACATACACCTGTTAATGACCTGTTTATAACATGTGTGATCAAAACAATATTATTTTTAGACATAGGCCCCTACCTAAATTACGCAAAGTAATACTACTGTTTATTTACTTCTGTATTTTTATGTTTCATCTACAAGAAAAAAAGCATAACGTTAATATACACCATTCATTGTCTCCGTGGTCGAGTGCTTAACAACATTGTTTTGTAAACCTTCTCGCCTCTCATCATCGCTACAGGTTCGAATCCCACTGGGAGTTCGACTTGTGAGGATGGTCGATTCTTAAGGATGGCGGGAGGTGTACAGAACTTGTTCTACCCAGGACAAGTGGTTGGTCTGCCTCCACCACCCAAACATCCACCTTCATATATAACCATAGATGTGTTGAAAGTGACGTAAAACACCATACAATCAAACAAATCATTGCTGATCTGTCATTTGAAATAATCATTTCGTTTAATACCTTGTTCCCAAGTCACCACTCTCTAAATCTCCTCTTGAAATTAAAATTGCGTCGAACGTCACTGACTGACGTAATCATCATTGAAAATTGTCATAATGGTGACGTACTATTACGTCTATGTACAGTACAGTACGTGCTTGACATTGTCTACAAAGAACAAAACAGCTTAACGTTTCGTCGTTTGTGCTTTTAAGTAATTCAATAACTGCCTGTGGTTTTGCAAAAATAATTTAAGGATAAAAAGGTAGGCGAATAATTATTATTTCATATAACTATTGTTTCAGGTGTAATTTATTATTCATCAGTGTAACTGAGACTTAAATGGCGAAGTACGTTGTTAAATATAATTTGAACAAAATACAATGACACAGTTCAGAGATTTATTATGTAGGATGGTCAGCTCTTAGCCAGCTTTCTTAGTCCTGTTGTCATATTGTATTTTCAATGAAATTGGAGTGCTTTCACGTGAAAATCACTGCATGACAATAATTTTTTTAATAATACATTGATCTACTGTAGATCATATTAACTGTGAGTGTAATGCCAGTAATGGTGCTTGATTGGAAAATAAAAGTTATTCTATTCTATTTTAAGCCAGAGAACCATCTATATTTTTTAAATAATAAATATTGACGTATTCACTTTTATTTAAATGTATCAAGCATTAAATCTTTGATTTGCATTGCATGGACTGAGCCTGTGAAAACACTGAATAGAATAGAAGAGACGAGAATCGAAAACAACAATCCTTATCTACATGTATGTTATATTCAATGCACAAAGACCTCGCTTCGCTCGGTCAAATTAGCTGTAAAACGTCGCATCGTTCTATGTAATCTCGGTGTAATTAACTTTATTTTATTTCGAACAACACCTCGCTTCGCTCGGCGTTCATGCGAGGTTATAACGACGTGCTAGAAATACGATTTACCGGTGCACGTCGTTATAACAATGCAACTACACGGGCAGGTAACTCTAGCTGTTTGACGAAGATTTTTATTGCCTTAGTATGGACGAAGATTTTTATTGCCTTAGTATGGCAATTTTTTTACATGATATCAGAAAATCAACAATGCGTTAACCGTAAAGAAAGATAAAAATATCGGACAGGGAAAGCAGCATTCAAGGACGACAGTCAACCACAAAACACAAAAACAAACACGCAAACAGACAAACGAGAAGGCAAAAGTAATAAAAATGCAAACGACATCACAAACACAAAAGGATTGACAATACGGCTACCGCCTTGGAACGGTCAGTGGCAACAAAGGCCACTGGGGGTTTAAACCGGTTCAAGGGTGCACCAAACCTCACATTTACCCTACTGTCATCCCATTAAAACAGGACAGTGTAAATAAAGAAATCCCCGTCATGATCTTATCTCTAACCAACAAGGCAGCATCAATAGGCAATATGAGTAAAACACAAATATGCTCGTGTTAATATAATACAAAAAAAACAATAGTATAGAAAGCCACAATGAAGGTACTCAATGACTTGGCAGAAGCCAGAGCAACAAGAGAATAAAGCATTAAGAGCACGACAGGAAATATCATAGACAACAATCAAACGCCACCGTCCCAATGGGCTTTAGGTAGGCGTCATCATAGGGTCCACAGCCTGTCCAGTCATCGTACAATTCAAGAGGAAAGCATAGCGGCGAACTGTAAAAGGGTCCACCACCAAGCATGCAGTACGTTGCAATATGATAGGGTCATAAAAACTTTTTAACAAGTTTAACAAAGATAGTATGAAAGTGATCATGACCAAGAATCTTACGAAGTTTATAAATCACATCAGCATAGAAGTCAGGTTGTGATAATCCTTGTCGCAGAAGTGTCCTTAAATTACTTTTATATTTGGAAAGAAGATCAGGGTTACGATAATAATATTTTGCAAAGGTTTTACGAAGTTTATGGTAACGGTAACCCTGATTGAGTAGCTTTTCAGTTAACAACGATTACGAATATTAAAGACCTCAACTCGAGTACAAGCTCTTGAAAAACGAATAAGTTGAGACACATACACCCCATAAGAAGTTGCTCGGGGAACATCCCCATCCAAGTAGGGGTAATTAACAATGTCAAAATTAAAATCATCTCTCTTGTCATAGAGTTTGCTAATTATTTCACCATTTTCAATCGAGAGATCTAAATCAAGAAAAGAAGCGTTATTATCAGATATATTAGCTTTATTAAGCTGAAGTTCTTTAGGATAAATATTATCAACCATAGTTGGAAAGAAAGGAATGTCAATGTTCAGTATGTCATCCAGATACCGAGAGGTGTCATTAAAAGCTTATACATATGCCTGAGTATCTGGTGAAAGACTCAACATGAAATCCCTTATATAACAAAATAAAAACAAATCTGCGACAAGTGGTGCACAGTTCGTACCTATAGGGGTACCATACCTGACGAAAATAGTATCTAATAGGAAGATGAGTGTTCACAAACTTTATAGCAAGTCCACATAGTATAATTGTCTAAACTGCCGTTAGTAAAAAATGCTTTAATGTTATTACATGCCAAAAAATGTAGTATTTTTTTCTAGCGAATGTTTTTTGAATAGTAGAAATTAGCTTGTCTTTAATAAGATGATGTGGTAAGGTTGTATATAGTGTAGATAAGTCATAAGTACTTATTGATGAAACTTGAGCTTTATTGAAAATGTTATCAAGAACGTCTCTTGAATTATTTATAGACCAAAATAAATTAATCCCAGATTTTTCATAAGTTTTATCACAATATAGGGTTAACGTGATTTTTAACGGCAGTAAGACAAGTTTGGAGATGTTTGTTGTGGTGCAGGCACTATAATTAGAAATAAAGCGAGCCTTATACGGACATGGTAGGCAGTTCATTTTGCTTATCGTTTACACCAGCCTTGAAAGTAGTGCACCGAGTGATATGTGCGGAAACCACATCATCCTCAGTAGAATTAACTGGAGTATACGAATTGGTGCTGCCGAGTTCCAGAGATAAATCATTGACGTAATGTAGGCGTCAAACAATGATTACATTATTAGCTGTTTTATCTGCAGGAACTAATACAAATTTATTATGAAATTCCTGAATTCCCGATTTTAAATTACGAAAAGAAAACCTAGGTCTCGGAGGTAGTAAAGAGGGGTTAGCATTATACAAGTTAATATGTGTATCTATAATTTTAAGAATTGACTTTTTCCAAGTAGAAAGCGAGTTTTGGGTCCGCATTTTTTCTACGACACCATTTTATACTAAAATCTTCAATGGAGTCGGCGAACTGGGCACGGCAGCCATTAAAATCAATAGTTGAAGGTAATCTATATTTAGGACCTTTCGAAAACAAATGCCAAATACGTTTATCAATAATATCAAAATTGCCAGTGATGACATGACCTGCTGGAGCATAGCAAAATTTTGATGTGTTGCATTCACATTCCTTAGGAGTATTATGTACTAATATCGAAGGTCAGAAAACTAATTTGTTGTAGTTGAATATAATATTTTCTAATAGGCTTTTTATATTGATAACAAATTACAGGACTTTCGGAATTTTTGAAATATTTTGGGATAGAATCAACAAAACGGAGTATCCCGAAAAATACTAGGCATGTCAATGAAATCAATACCTTTATTAATATATAGTAGTTGCATCTTCCATTACTTCTCATGAACAGACTCAATACAAACCGAGACTGCTGCTTTATTCTCTTAATTGTGTTAGTTGCTCTCAAAGGATCACCTTTATCAGTACTTATTAACATTCACACTAGCAATTTAGTGCAGTGTGGCGGCTGTAAAAAGTCTCCCCGTTCTACGAATCAGTAGTTTTATTTTGTACTGGTCCTTTGGGACCAACGAGCCCAATATAGGTGGCTTTGAAGTAGAATACCGCTTAAGCCGGTGCTAGGGGGAGTAAGAAGTGTTGCTTCTTCCATTACTTCTCATGAACAGACTTAATAAAACCGAGACTGCTGCTTTATTCTCTTAATTGTGTTAGTTGCTCTCAAAGGATCACCTTTATTAGTACTTATTAGAAAATGTCTGTCGTGATCAGACTCCTTGTCACATTTGGGGAATGCTCGCGATTAAACAATTAATGTACACAAACATTAAAATCAATAGTCATACAAGATTTCTTGGTAAATGTCGAGTGTTGTTATCACTGGTAATTTTGATATTATTGATAAACATATTCGGCATTTGTTTTCGAAAGGTCCTAAATACAGATTACCTTCAACTATTGATTTTAATGCCTGTCGTGCCCAGATCGCCCACTCCATTGAAGATTTTAGTATCAAATGGTGTCGTAGAGAACATGCGGACCCAAACTCACTTTCTACTTGGAAAAAGTCAATTCTGAAAATTATAGATACACGTATTAACTTTTATAATGCTAACCCCTCTCTACTTCCTCCGAGACCTAGGTTTTCCTTTCGTAATTTAAAATCGGGAATTCAGGAATTTCATAATCAATTTGTTTTAGTTCCTGCAGATAAAGCAGCTAATAATGTATATTGTGATAAAACTTATGAAAACTCTGGGATTAATTTATTTTGGTCTATAAAAAAATTCAGGAGACGTCCTTGATAAAATGTTCAAGAAAGGTCAAGTTTCATCAATAAGCACTTATGATTTCTCTACACTATATACAACCTTACCACATCACCTTATTAAAGACAAGCTAATTTCTCTTATTCAAAAAACATTTGCTAGAGAAAATACTACATTTTTGGCATGTAATAATATAAAAGCGTTTTTTTACTAACGGCAGTTTAGACAATTATACTATGTGGACTTGCTATGAAGTTTGTGAAGCACTCATCTTCCTATTAGATAATATTTTGTCAGGTATGGAACCACCGTTTATAAACAAATTGTTGGTATCCCTATGGGTAAGAACTGTGCACCACTTGTCGCAGATTTGTTCTTATTTTTGCTATGAAAGGGATTTCATGTTGAGTCTTTCACCAGATACCCAGGCAGATGTTATTGAAGCCTTTAATGACTACCTCTCGGTATTTGGATGACATACTGAACATTGACAATTCTTTCATTTCTTCTAAGGCTAATAATATCTATCCTAATAAACTTCAATTCAACAAAGCTAACATTTCTGATAATGTCGCTTCTTTTCTTTATTTATTACTGAATTAAAAATGGTAAAATAATTAGTAAAATCATTGACAAGAGAGTGGATTTTAATTTTGATATTGTTAATTTCCCCCCACATAGATGGGGATGTTCCCCAAGCTACTTCAGGTGGGTTCTATGCTTCTCAACTTATTCGTTCTCTAGAGCTTGTAGTCATGTTGGTTGAGGACATTTAATATTCGTTATATATGTATAAATTAGAAGCTTCTCTAGCAGGGCTTCATTAACATAAACTTAGAAAAACTTTAGCAATTTTCTTATTATCCTAATCCTGATCTACTTCGCCAGATCGGACAAGTAACAGCGGAGCTACGGCCATTGATTTCGTTAACATTGCTATATTTTGCCTCGTTAATACGATAGGGCCTTCATTTTTCATCCGATCTTTACCAAACTTTACCAGATGTTTTGACTTTCTGTTTTTATTATTATTATTTTATATATTTTTTTTTTTATTTTTTTATTTTTTATTTTTTATTTTTTTATTTTTTTTTTATTACCTCTATTGGCCAAGTTCGAAAACCCACCAGATCGGACCAGTAACAGCGGAGTTATGGCTCTTGATTCAGTTAAAAATGCTGTATTTTGCCTCGTTAAGACGATAGGGCCTTCTTTTTTCATCTGATCTTTACCAAACTTTGAGAGATTGTTAATATCAATGAAAGCTCAGGTAAGTTCGAAAACCAGCCAGATCGGACCAGCAACAGCGGAGTTATGGCCCTTGATTTCGTTAAATATGCTATAGTTTTGCCTCGTTAATATGATAGGGCCTTCATTTTTCATCTGATCTTTACTAAACTTTACCAGATGTTTTGTTATGGCCCTTGATTTAAGTAAAAATGCTGTATTTTTCCCAAAAAAAATCGTAAATTGCAGTCACTCGCTTTATTGATGT
>JAWPHD010015348.1:0-55824 GCA_037043455.1 Cyrtodaria siliqua | reverse complement strand
CCCCCAACCCACTCCCGCCTCTCCCCCCCGCTCCCCCCAACCCATCCCCACTTGAAACTTTTTTTTTTTTTTTTACATATATCTGTGTTGCTCTTGTCAATTCTTACACATATATGTTGCCCCCTCCCAGCCCCACACCCACCACCATCCCCGCCTCTCACCCACCCCCCACACTGACTTGAATTTTTTTTTTTTTTTTTTTTTTTACATATTTCTTTGTTGTTTTAGTCAATTCTTACACATATATGTTTCTTCATTCACCACCCCCCACTCCCCTCACCATCCACCCCCACCTCACTCCCATACCCACCCCCGCACCCCACTCAAAAACTCGAATTTTTTATTTATTTTTTTATTTTTTATTTCTGTGTAGTTTTGGTCAATTCTTACACATAGTTATGTTGTGCTCCCAACCCCCACCCCACATTGTTGTAGCCTTGTTTTCTGATGGTATATACTAGCTATAAATTTATTATTCTCTGAAAAATCGAATAGTCGAGCTGCGCTGTTCTCCGACAGCTCTTGTTAAAAAAGAAGTTTGTAGCGACTACTTCTTGAAAACTATAAGTGATATTGATATGGGACTTTTTCTAAAAAGATCAGCATGATATGATGTTGGTCCTTGTCAAAAATTGTTTTGATTCAACGTTAAACATGGCTGCCAGCGGCCATCTTTGTTTACATAGAGTGTATATAGTAAAAACTTGTAGCGACTACTCTTTGAAACTACTTGGCGGATTTTCATGAAACTTAACAGGAATGATTCTCTTGATGTCTAATTGATCCTAGCAAAATTTCAGGTCGGCCGGAAATTCAAGATGGCCGCCACGGCTAAAATAATTTTTCAAAATACAAGTTTGTAGCGACTACTTCTTGAGAAACTATAAGTAATATTGATATGGGACTTTTTCTAAAATGATCAGCATGATATGATGTTGGTCCTTGTCAAAAGTTGTTTTGATTCAACGTTAAACATGGCTGCCAGCAGCCATCTTTGTTTACATAGAGTTATATAGTAAAAACTGTAGCGACTACTCCTTTGAAACTACATGGCGGGTTTTCATGAAACTTTACAGGAATGTTGCTCTTAATGTCTAATTGATCCTAGCAAAGTTTCAGGTCTGCAAGAAATTCAAGATGGCCACCACAGCTGAAAATAGATTTTTAAAAAAGAAGTTTGAAGGGACTACGTCTTGAAAAACTATAAGTGATATTGATATGGGACTTTTTGTAAAATGATCAGCATGACATGATGCTTATCAGAGTCAACCATTATTTTGATTTGACGTTAAACATGGCTGCCAGTGGCCATCTTTGTTTACATAGAGTTATATGATGAAAAGCTTGTAGCGACTCTCCTCTGAAACTACTTGACGGATTTTCATGAAACTTCACAGGAATGTTGCTCTTGATGTCTAATGTGATCTAGCAAAATTTCAGGTCTGCCGGAAATTCAAGATGGCTGCCACGCTAAAAATAATTTTTCAAAAACAAGTCTGTAGCGACTACTTCCTGAAATCAAAATCAATCAGTAGAGCTTCAAGGTCATTGACCTCTTGTTATTTAACTATATGCAAGCAGTTTTAAAGTCAAGAAATGATTTAGGATAAATAAATTGCGGTGCACTTTTCAAATGTTTTTAAATAAAACTCAAGATTGCCGTGTCTCCCTTTAAACATAGATATTTAATTTCTGGATAATAGGCAGAGCCTGTATATAGTGAATTACTTCATCATGTTCATAAAAGGTTTTATTTTTCGATCATAGGCATTACACAGAATCACACGTCACAACGCAGCGGTGTTCCAGTCTGTCATCGACACTGTCGGTATGTCAACATTGCTGTCAGCCCTTTCATTTGGCATCACCCGTATACAGCAGTCTATCGTGACCATGTTTGGGGCCCTCATTGTCTCCGGGACGTCGCCGACCAGGTTAACACAGGACAAGGTATCATTCTTATTATACATACTGGTACTCAGTTCTGCTATAGATTAGATGCCTTTGACAATTATTAAAGGGACTGGAGGTGATCTGGAAGCCTAAGTAATAGACAGAGTATGGTCTCATCCAGTTGGCTGATTTAAACATCGAGATGGCCAATATCAAGGTGTTTATATCAACCAGCGAGATGAGGCCATAACTTTATTGTTTTTGTAGCATGTCCATTTCATCTGTCTGTCATAGTATTACTTCCGATAACTGGTTGGAGTACACCAGTCATTCTGACAGGTGTTATTTTCAATTAAAAAAATAGTTACAACTGTGCAAATACAAAGGAAATGTCAGCGACCATCCTGCAGTTGGTGCTAATACTAATGCAAGGAAAACCCTCATACCGTGCTTGCAGTTTTATATGAAATGTATGCATGCATGAAATAAGCTGCGTATTAAGCTTAATATTATTATTTATGAACATGTTTGGACTGGAAAACATGATGACTCTGCATATTTTTGTTGTTAAATCATGACTATTAATTCGTAAGGGGTTCAAATTGCTAGCAGTTGTTCGCATTATTAAAATGTATAATTAGATCTCAGAACAAGAATTTGTTATAGCATTAAAGCATCAAATAAATTAATATTAATGATTTATCACTCAAAAACTATCAGATTGGTCGAGTTTTCCCCGACCAAGACAATTTTCATTAACAGTAATTAAATTGATTCTTTTATGGGGCCTAGTTTGTTGCATATGTACATTGAATATGCAACTGAAACACATTATAATTGTTTTACTCATGTTTGGATTGACACCATTATATTTCCAAATCGCCTCCACTTTTAAATATTACAGCTTTTGTTAACTCTACCTTTAGAAGAATAGGGAGAGTTTTTGAACTCATTCTGGCATAGGCATCCACATGCATGCAACTTTTTAAAAATCTGAATTTTTCTTCGAAAAATAAACCCATATTCATATTTGGTATACCACTTCATGATATTATTACCTAATCCTACAAAGTTTTTATGCCCCCGGCCATATATGGGGTGGGGCATAATATATTATTGCTCTTTTTCCATCTGTATATCGCACTTCGTCCATACGCCACACTTTCTATGTTCTTCACACTTTCTTGTCAAGAGTAATCCCAAACAACTCCGCACATTTTTGCGATACTTGCTAGACAGTATCCAATTGAAGTTAGATGAGCATAATGTCTTGTTATCCGGTCACACCTTGTCCATTCATCACACTTTGTACGTATGCCACACTTTTATCCAGAGTACTCCTCCTGAGCTTCTTAACAGGTTTTCGCGATACTTTCTAGAAAGTATCAGCATGCAGTGTTTTTTTTCATGCCTAATTTGGGCCGTTATTTGGCCCCATTCACAATGCCAAAAAGTATACTTTTTTCACAATTATATCCAAAAAATTCACAATCTGAAAAAAAAAATAATTTTTTTTTAGGGTAAATACAGACCAGTAAGGATACTAGTCTTAATATACGCTGGTGTTAAAACTAGTCTGTATTTACCAAAAACAAAACTTAAAACCAAGGGATATTAAACTGTGAAATTAAAAGTGAAAAAAATAATTTTTCTTTTGTTATAATATTTCACAATTTCTAGAAAAATGCCGCTATTTTTCACAATGGCACAGGCACAGGCTGCATTCACAAAACACATAAAAAAAACACTGGCATGTCTAGGTGCACATATTGTTGTACTGTTACGGTCCATTGACTTTTGAAGAAGTTTTCACTCATCATCATCTTTATCCTCTTCATCGTTTGCTAAGCATGTTTGTTTATCCTACACAGGATTTCCTACAGAAGATCCTGCGACTGTTGGAGAGTCCATCAACAGTGATCCGAGGGAAGGGATTCGTCGTTCTTCATGAGCTGGTGAAAAACAACCATGATTTACTGCTCACTAGTTGTCAGTTAAGGTGAGAAATAAAAACAAATGAACAGATTTTTCCATCTTTTTTATTGAGTTTATATCGTAACAAAATAGAGACATCATAAATACTGTAAATATGGCTAATCAAGTTAAAACCAAAATTTTCTCCCCATGAACTGCTATTAAAACAGATTTTGACAGTTTTATTTATAAATGATCGTGAAACCCTAAACTATCCTAGTTGTACAAATAAAGTCCCCAGGTTGGAAAATCTTCAAAAAAACACTTCTTCTCTGAAACTACAAATGCTAGAGGTCTAATATTTTTCCTACCTGATAAGCTTATGGTCCTCTTCCAACTGTGCCAATTGTTTATCAGGTTGGTGATGTACTTGGAGCGTGACAGTCGGAGGCAGACACCCAGGGACATCAAGGCTGAGCCAGCCGAGGTGGAATACCTGAACAATTGTCTGGATCTGCTCATCAATCACATTTCTGACAGTGTACCCATGGTGATGGGTAAGTCGCTTCTCCTGAGCCTTATACAGTTATATTACATATTTGTCTGTGATTTGTATAGGAAATACTGTGAATAGAAAAGCTATATCTACTCGTTTGCTCTACCTGGAAATATCTCCCAGTGGGAGATATTTCCCAGTACGGAACATTGCTCAGCCTTTTCCGTCAGTGACGGGAATGCCAAATGACGTTTTGATTGTTTTACGGACGTCGTCATCAGATTCCGCCACTAGGAAATAACGATTACGGAAATTAACAAAAAGTTCCGGTTTCACTTATTTTGTTTGTATGATGTAACGTCGTCTTGGATGACGTAATGTCGTCTTGGCGTTCTCGTGCAAACTGGTGTAAAAAGGCGTAAATCATTAGAAATATTAATAAAATATCATTTTAAATTATGTAATATATAATTTAATAACCAGTGTTTTTGAGATAATGAAAATATCTCCCTCGGTAGAGAAATGGCCCGATATAAGAACTCTTGCTCCACACTCGTTCTTATATCGGGGCCATTTCTCTACCTCGGGAGATATTTCCCATATCTCAAAAACACTGGTTATTAAACTCTATATACCTGCTATTTCTTGCATATCGGACAAGGATATCCGTCATTTTACCGGGGCTAGATATTTCCATATTTTCACGCGCGCCAATATTCGGTATGCAGGAAAACATGCAAAACGCTAAGAAAAAGAGTCTATCATGGGTATTCGGTGAAGATGGGGAATTCCAACACGAGGTATAACTGTTTTAATTGGAACCGCGGCAGACCTAGGTTCCGATAAAAACACTTATACCTCGTGTTGGAATTCCCTATCTTCCTCGGTTCCGATAAAAACACTTATACCTCGTGTTGGAATTCCCTATCTTCAGCGGAAACCCATGAAAGATTCTTATAATCCGACATCGCTCGGTGCTGGCACTTATGTCAGATAATAGAGGTTGTCAGTAAACCAAGAGATAAGGAAATTATAAACACATACAGATTATATAAATTACACTATTGAATTCATATTATCATACACTCTTTTCAAATATTTATTACAATTTATATCTTGGTTGGCATCTCCATTTTATGTATTTCCTGTGCCAGCATACATGTGAGAAATGCGAGATATAGCAACAAAGCAGGCATTTCATTTGTGTCTGCTTTTATAGTATGACTCCGATCTTTAAGATTTTAAAACTGAAAGAGTTTAGAGCCTAGAGTTTGCACATATTTGGAACATCAGAAAGCTATTCATCATATTTTAAGGAAAAACATAGTTAAACATTTGTGGTATAGTTATGAAGTGCAGACGCCAAATGCGGACATCCTTGTACTGACTTGTTATAGTTTTACTTATACATTTTTCTTACATAATTGACGATTTCATTGTTCATTTTCATCAGTTTTTGCACTCAGTATGACTATTTGTGTCTGCATGCCATAAAACACCATTCGTTTGTTTTTCTACTGGAAACTGATTCTGTTTTCAGGTGATATATTGTCCTCCTTGGAAGCAGTGACTGGTCGTAAACATCCGAACACTGTACAGGCAAAACAACTGAAGAACTCCTTACCACTCGTTCATATCTTCCTGCATCTTGCCACTAGTCAGGTATGTTATTCTGAAACAGTTAAAGAATCTCCTGTTATCAATAGAGATAATTTAACTCACTCACAGGTATCCGCTTGTTCGTGGAAAGAACCACATACCAACCATCTCGAGAAGGATTTCTCGAACCCAGTAGTTTGATATTTGATAATCTGTTTATTACATTTTAAATTTGTTTATCTACGATTTTAACCAACATTGATTAGGAAACGAGCTACAAATCAAATCATGCTTTGTGTTCCAGGTATTCCGTCCACGGATTGTGACAGAGGACTTTATTCGCAAGCTGTCCTTGTTACTGACACATGTCAAACGAATAGAGTCTGGAGAAACAAACATTGACTCTACCAGCGGTAAATATACATTGTTTTGTTTTCTGTAACATGTTGTATTGTACACACTCTGTGTGCCATTGTACATGTGCTGTGTGTGTTGTTGTACACTTAATCTGTAGATATCGTCCCACTCCACCATTGACCTTGACATTTTCTTTATAAACAACTTGGTCAATGAGTGCGTTCAGTGTTCTCCTATTGGCAACCATGTCATTTAACCATGGGTTACCACTGGCACCAATTGCAGCATGTGGGTATCAATGATACAATTGGCAACCAATAAATGAATAGTATCCTAGTATGTAGGTAGATATATGGTACGAATGGCAGCGCATGGTTACCATAGGCTACCAATATATTAGCAAAATGGCAGGGCAAAGGAAACTGGCCATTTGTATGCCTAAAAATCCAGACATTTCAGTTTGCTTCGTTTGTACATCATATCTTTCACTGGTATTTTTATTGGGATTAAATTCTCAGCAATATATGTTTTGGAGCCATTTTGAACTTATGTCATAATGAGGCCACTGATGCTACCGTAAGTATAGAGTGGCGGCAAAATTGGTTACCCACATCTTACCCATTGGCAAAACGATAACTAACAACGGCAACCAATGGCTGCAGATGGCAACAGATGATGCTTTTGGGAGCCGATGAGAGAACCCTGAACGCACTCACTGTTTTATTGGTAAAGGTTTTTGGTTAAAGTGTTTTTGAATCTGAACCCTAACCTTCTGACTCATCCCCATCCCAGCATGTACCTTAACCTTCACTTAAAAGACAAAAGAACTGATCAGTTGTTCTTAGTTAAAGATTTGGTTAAAGGTTTTTAGAAGCTTTATATCTCCCAACCCTCCAAAGGTATAACTTCAAATTTAGTATGTACATTAACCAGGGTAAGCCCTTATCCCCTGGCCAAGCCCCTCCCAACAAGTGACATTTACCTTAACTGTAAAGACAAAAGCTTTTTTGAACCTATATATTTACAAAACCATCAAAACCACCAGGTATTGTTTTGAAAATTGATATGCACATTCACTAGGGTAAACCTTAATCCCTGCACCATACCCCAGGCATCAGTGACCTTGACCTTAAAGTCAAGAGAACTTATTAAAATAGTTATTTTTAGCTCTACTGATCAAAGATCAGCAGAGCTTATGCCATGGTGCTGCTCTGTCGTCTGTCCGTCTGTAACCTTTTTTTGTAGCGACTACTCCTCTGAAACTACTTGACAGATTTTCATGAAACTTCACAGGAATGTTGCTCTTGATGTCTAATTGATCCTAGCAAAATTTCAGGTCGGCCGGAAGTTCAAGATGGCTTCTAAAAATTCTAAAGCTTCTAACAATAGATTTTTAAAAAACGACTTCTTGAAAACTGTAAGTGATATTGATATGGGACATTTTCTAAAATGATCAGCATAACATGATGTTGGTCCTTCTTGAAATGCTCAGCATGACTCTGAAACTACCTTACGGATTTTATGAAACTTCACCGGAATGTTGTACTTGATGTCTAGTTGATCCTGCAAGATTTCAGGTCGGTCGGAAATTCAAGATGGCCACCACAGCTAAAAATAGATTTAAAAAAAAAAGAAAAGTTTGTAGCACCTGCTTCTTGAAAACTATAAGTGATATTGATGTGACACTTTTTCTAAAATGAACAGCATGACATGCTGTTGGTTCTTGTCGAAAATCATCTTGATTCGATGTTAAACATGGCTGCCAGCAGTCATCTTTGTTAACAAGTGTTATATAGTAAAAATTGGAGCGACTACTCCTCTGAAACTACTTGACAGATTTTCATGACACTTCACAGGTAATGCTGATCTAGCTGTCAAAACAGTAGAGCTTCAAGGTCATTGACCTCTTGTTTTCTGTTTATTATGCACCCACCACTGGATGGTGAGGGGGCTTTAGCCATGTCCGTCTCGTCCCAAAAAGTGTCTCTCCAACAGTTTTCAACCAACTTTAGGATGCTTACCTATGATGTCAAGATGTGCATATCATTTGGGTGCCAAAATGGACCTTGTATTACTGGCCCTTTTTTCGTAAAATGTGCAGGGTGCTTACCTATGATGTCTCGATGTGCATATCGATTTGGCATCAAAATCTACTGTGTATAACATGAGTAACGGCCCCTTTTTTGTTCAATGTTATGTTTTCCTCATGTTTTCAGTGGGTGCATCCGTGTTCTATGGACACATTCTGGTTAAATTTAGTTCTAACAAACACCCAATATATATATTGTAAACGGACGAGGAAAAATCACTACTCTTGGCGGGGTTTGAACTTTGGACCTCAAACCGAGTCTTAATATAGAAGAAAATAAGTTGTGCAGATTAAAATAAAACTTTAAATTATTAAAAATGGCACAATTGAGTCCGAAGGGTAACTGGCACCACTCCAGAACACTTCAAATTAAAGTATGGTAAAGGGGTAGAAATAGAGAACACTATACACAGTAAAATATGGTAGTATTGCACAAATTTCCTTATTTCTTCTAATAACAGTGCCTCCGTAATAGTAAAAAAAACTTTGATACATACATTTCCGATTATTATTTTTTTAAAATTTATTTCAATTTCATGACGTAAAACATTCTGTTTTCCGAAATGGCACATTTGAACCAATGGGATATTTAGATATTTAGATTTGTGTGTTGCATTAATTGTACAATATGTTTATATGCTTTTTTGTTTTTATCACTAACAGACAAAGGCAAAGGTAAACATGTCTTCTGTAGAAACATGCTTTCACCATCACACCTTTTATTTTCACATACTCTGCTTATCTTCTGTATATGTTCATGCAGTTAGTTTTTATGCTCCCTGAAATATATCGCTGATTTGTCCATCCTTCCTTCTGCCATCCTTCTGTCCGTCCAAACGTCTTGTCCGGAGCATAACTTGAAAACTTTTAATGGGACTGGAATGAAACTTCACACAATGATAGAGGACAGTAAGAGGAAGTTCAGAGGGCAAGAACCATCACTATATCTTCATTCAAATTAGAGTCATTGCATTTTGTAATTTTAAACTATAATATAATAATTCTTGTTCAAAGAATAGCTTGAAAACTACTGGTGGTACTGGAATGAAACTTCACACAATGACAGGGGGCAATTAGAGGAAGTTCAGGGTGCAGTAACTATAACTCTATATTCTTTTTAATGAGAGTTATTGCCTTTTGTTATTTTATACTTATAATTCTTGTCCGGAGCATCCTTTGAAAACTATTAATGGGGCTGGAATGAAACTTGCACAATGGCAGTGTAAGAACCATAACTATATCTTCCTTCAAAATCCAATTTTTGTCCTTTGTAATTTTATGCATATTCTTGTCTGAAGCATAACTTGAAAACTACTAACAACACGACTGGAATGCTACTTTACACAGTGATAGAGAGCAATGAGATGAAGTGCAGAGGGCAAGAACCATAACTCTGTTTTCATTTAAATTATAGTTATTGCCATTTGTAGTATTATTTATAATTCTTGTCCGAAGCTTGACTTGAAAATTACTAATGGGACAACTGGAATGAAACTTGCCACAATTATAGGGACAATGAGAGGATGTGCAGGTTGCAAGAAACATAAATATATCTTCATTCAAAATAGAGTTATTGCCCTTTGTGTAATATGTATTTATAATTATTGTCTGGAACATAACTTGAAAACTACTAGGGTATCCATATCTGTTTGTCACACTTTGTAACAAAGTTGATTGTTATTCAGTCATTAAAAACCAAGTGTTTTTCTTGTGTGTATTAAACTGTTGTAGACTGTTACAAGAGTGTGTGATTTATGTATCCATCAGCATTTTGGTTTATCCGCAGTTCTTATCTATAGTTTGTCTCGCTAGTTTGGACTACGAGAGTGTGTGATTTATGTATCTATCCATCAGCATTTTGGTTTATCTGCAGTTCTTATCCATAGTTTGTCTCGCTAGTTTGGACTACGAGAGTGTGTGATTAGCTCTTCTGATCAGAGATCAGCAGAGCTTATGCCGTGGTGGGGCGTCCGTCGTCCGTCTGTCTGTCCGTCCGTCTGTCCGTCCGTAAACTTTTTTTTTGTAGCGACTACTCCTCTGAAACTACTGAATGGATTTTCATGAAACTTTACAGAAATGTTGCCCATGAAGACTAGTTGATCCTAGCAAAAATTCATGTTGATGTGAAATCCAAGATGGCCACCAAATCTAAAAATAGATTTTTAAAAAACAAGATTGTAGCGACTACTTCTTAAAAACTCTAAGTGATATTGATATGGGACTTTTTCTAAAATGATCAGCATGACATGATGTTGGTCCTTGTTGAAAATCGTTTTGATTCGAAGTTAAACATGGCTGCCAGCGGCCATCTTTGTTTACATAGAGTTATATAGTAAAAACTTGTAGCGACTACTCCTCTGAAACTACTTGATGGATGTTCATGAAACTTCACAGGAATGTTGCTCTTGATGTCTAGTTGATCCTAGAAAAATTTCAGGCTCGCCGGAAATTCAAAATGGCCGCCACAGCTAAAAATAGATTTAAAATAAATAAGTTTGTAGCGACTACTTCTTGAAAACTGTAAGATGGCTGCCACGGCTAAAAATAGATTTTCAAAAAACAAGTTTATGGCGACTATTTCTTGAAAATTATAAGTGATATTGATATGGGACTTTTTCTAAAATGATCAGCATGTCATGATGTTGGTCCTTGTCGAAAATCATTTTGATTTGACTTTTAACATGGCTGCCAGCGGCCATCTTTATTTACAAAACCTTGTAGCGACTACTCCTCTGAAACTACTTGACAGATTTCCATGAAACTTCACAGGAATGTTTATCTTGATGTCTAATTGATCCTAGCAAAATTTCAGGTCGGCCTGAAATACAAGATGGCCACCATGCCTGAAAATAGATTTTCAAAATTCAAGTTTGTAGCGACTACTTCTTGAAAACTATAAGTGATATTGATATGGGACTTTTTCTAAAATGATCAGTATGACATGATGTTGATCCTTGTCAAAAGTTATTTTGATTTGACATTAAACATGGCCGCAAGCGGCCATCTTTGTTTACATAGAGTTATATAATGAAAACTTGTAGCGACTACTCCTATGAAACTACTAGATGGATTTTCATGAAACTTCACAGGAATGTTGACCTAGCTATCAAAAATCAATCAGTAGAGCTTCAAGGTCATTGACCTCTTGTTTATGTATCTATCAATCAACATTTTGGTTTATCCGCAGTTCTTATCCATAGTTTGTCTCATTAGTTTGGACTACGAGAGTGTGTGATTTATGTATCTATCCATCAACATTTTGGTTTATCCGCAGTTCTTATCCATAGTTTGTCTCATTAGTTTGGACTACGAGAGTGTGTGATTTATGTATCTATCCATCAGCATTTTGGTTTATCCGCAGTTCTTATCCATAGTTTGTCTCGCTAGTTTGGACTACGAGAGTGTGTGATTGATGTATCCATCAACATTTTAGTTTATCTGCAGTTCTTATCCATAGTTTGTCTCATTAGTTTTTACTCTCTATGCCTTATTATAGGTTGCCTGCATAGCATAACTGACATATCATCATAGTAATCATCAGAGGTAGGGCGACATTTGATTTAATTTGGACTATTGCGATACTATTACTATTGCCGATCAGCTATTGCGATACTATTGCAGTAGTACTAAACTGGATTAAAATGCAGCCTTTCTATTTTAATTATTCAAAATTTCAACATGATAACCCAGTTGTGCTTCAACTTTTTACAAAAGTACAATTCTCTTATAGTTGATATTGTTATTATATTCTGCTGGCTTCCAAGCCATGTAGGAATACGTGGTAATGATAGAACTGATAGTGCTGCTAAAGCAGCATTAGGTTTACGTATATCTAATGCGAAATTACCTTATCTGATTTTAAAAGTTGTATTGACACATATATTTGTAACTCTTGGCAAGCCACTTGGGATTTGTCAGTTAACAATAAACTCCATTCAATTAAACTGTTACTCGGAGAATGGCGTTCTTCTAGTAGACCCATTCGTCGAGAAGAAGTTGTCCTAGCTCGGTGCAGGATAGGGCAGACATGTTATACTCATTCATATTTATTACAAGGTGAGCAATTACCAGAATGTATACCCTGCTTTGCACTGTTAACGGTCAAACACATCTTGTTGGAATGTGTAGACTTTGATCCTATGCATCAAAGGTACTACATTGTTAATACTATGACAGAGTTATTTGATACTATATATTTTAGTCTTGTTTTAGATTTCCTGAAAGAAATCAGACTATATAAATCATTATAATATGTTCTTATATATATTTACTTGTTTATATACCCGTTGACGGGCATTTGTTGATTTACATATATAGTTTAAATTACGACCATATCATCCCTTATTTGTAAATTAGTTTTATCTTTATATATTTACATTAATTTTTAATTAATACTTCATTTCTTCATCTTTCATGAGTTTTTGCGCACAATATGACCTATTTATGTGTCGGCGTGCTGTAAAACGCCATTCATTCATTTGTTCGGTAACATTTTGTCATGAAAGCAAAAAAAGTACTCCCATTTTAAAATGTTTAGGTATCCACTTTCTGCAGCTTAAGATATTTCAAGTATTTAAAAAACACCTAGATATCGCTATGGAGCCTGTTTTTGTGGTTTGGTGGAAAGTAGAAAGCTAATAATTATTATAAAAAAAAAGAAAAGCAAACTACCGTATTAAAAACATTGATAGTTAAGGAACTGTGGCAGTTGTTATTGAAATTAAAATTAAAAATCGATATAGTGCTATTGGGGAGCTCACTATTGTGATGTATGGATAGTTTGATGTATTGTTACTGTCCTAGGCAGTGGTCACAATTTAAGAAATGCTATAACCGTCATAGATTCATATATTTTGATCATGCATGGCACCAGGGGCAGTCTCAAAAGGGTTGGAGTGGGTCGTTGACTCTACCAAGGGGTGGCGTAGGTTGTTGGCTTTGTTTCTATACACTTATGCATTGACACGTGACGTGTTTTATATCTAATTATCCATTGAGATGATGCTTTAATTTCTAGTTTGTAGTCTGCATACAGCTATACTTTAATAAAACACACTTGTACCTCTGACGTTGCTAGCGACAGTCTATTAAATCATTTTAGAATTATTTTTTGTTTAGAATTTGCCATAAAATTATCAGAAAGTCCAGACCTCATTACTCAATGAATAATGCAACACTCAAAATATCCTTTTTTATGAAAGAAATAGAACTCACTGTTTGAGAACATATTGAGTTTCTCCTATATAGGACTCACTGTGTTCTGAGAACACATTGAGTGTCTCCTATATAGGACTCACTGTGTTCTGAGAACACACTGAGTTCCAGGTTTTGAAGAAAATAACTATTTTAAATTTGCATTACTTAATGAGTATTGAGTTCCTTGACTTTCTGATACGGCAAATTCTAAGCAAAAAATATTTCTAAACTGATTAAATAGACTGTTTAGTATACATTTCATGTTTTCTTTTTATTAGCTCAACACAGTGCCACTGTGGATTTCCAGTCTTGGAAAACAAACAGTTTAAAAAAACACAATTATATATTCAAGTATGGTCTTAGCACCATGTTTTTCAGATCTGAAATCTGTATTTGTCATAGATTTTGAATTAAATCTGGCTTAAAATTCTTAATTAACCCTGGTGTGTAACCTAGGAAAACACATAATTATTACTACTGTGCAGAATAAATTTCCTTGTAAACACGGCCTTATATCTATGGACTCATTCATTACGTTTTAGCCCCTTAGAATTGAAAATATTGTAATATGTTAATTTTTAGTCGGACCCCTACGAAAAACCTGATGTTGCCCCTTAAAGGTAGTAAAAAGGGCGAGCTGATATGAGGCAACAGTAAATATGCCATCTTTTTTTACACCAGGTGTGATAACGGTCGGGGAGTTCACCAACACTGTGATGTCCATCATGGAGAGTATTACCCAGCATCCCACACTCCTCATGGAGCACGGCAATGTTGTCATGGAAACGATACTGCCCATATTGGCAGAGTTGGTGGTCAGTCAGAATGGTGAGAAAATTGATATCTGTAGCAGTTGTCAGAGTAGTGATATCTCTAAGGCAGGAGTATTTAGTATTGAGCAGTGTTAAGCAATATGAGTGTAGAATACAGTACCTTACATGAGTGCCTGTTTAATATTGAATTTATTAAACAAGTTGGATAAAATATATGATGCGAGGCTGTACCGAACATCATATCAATTTTATGCAACAAGTTTAATAAATTCAGTGTTACCGTAAACAGTCATGAGTGTGAGATTCTGTTTATCACATGACTCCAAAAAAGCCTCATAAGGAGCTTTTTTTTATTGTTGCTCCATTGTACTTCCTATATATAACGTTGTTGGTTGATGACGTCTTAAGTATGATTTTCATTTGCATATTTATTTCACTAGTGTAATATAATAAATACATCATGGCTTTATTAGACTCCGACACTGCAAGTTATGTGATAAATATAATTTCAGAAGTAATTTTTGGTTCAAGTTAAAACCTGTCATCTGTCGAATGATTTCATCTATTGATCTCATAGACTCGTCATCTTCTAATAAAATTAGCATAATGTCGCCATTTTATGTCGGTATATACTATTAACTATTATTCAGACTTCTAAGAGAATCAACCCTTATTAGCTTGTGTGCTTTAAACAAAATAAAAAAAAGCTATTGTCACCACCCTAGCGTTATTATTAAACTTTACCGAGTTTATGTTGTGGAACATAGCGGAACAAAATGGATTATTTTCGCTCATTTGCATCTTACTAATAAAGAACTTAATTCTATGAAATGTTTTAATGCCAATGAATATTTTTGAGGTAGAGCTATAATATCATTACATCTTTATGAAGAAAAGAAGTAAGTTACAACCTTATATGCCAACTTAATAAATAGGAAAAAAACTTGCTTCTTGGAGATGATGCTACATATGTAAATCATTTTTATTACAGGAGATACCCGGGCTCTGTCTTTGAGTTTGTTCTCAGAAATAGCGACAGTTTATCTCACGCAAGATTCAGTGGCATTAAACGGAAAACTCGACACTAAACAGTTGAACATTATCATTGGAGATAAGTTGTTTCCACAGTAAGTGTACACAATGTTTTTAGCTCTACTGATCAGAGATCAGCAGAGCTTATGCCGTGGTGAGGCGTCCGTCTGTCCGTCCGTCTGTCCGTCTGTCTGTAAACCTTTTTTTGTAGCGACTTCTCCTCTGAAACTACTGAATGGATTTTCATGAAACTTTACAGAAATGTTGCCCATGAAGTCTAGTTGATCCTAGCAAAAATTCATGTTGATGTGAAATCCAAGATGGCCGCCAGATCTAAAAATAGGTTTTTAAAAAACAAGTTTGTAGCGACTTCTTCATGAAAACTATAAGTGATATTGATATGAGACTTTTTCTAAAATGATCAGCATGACATGATGTTGGTCCTTGTCGAAAATCGTTTTGATTCGACGTTAATCATGGCTGCCAGCGGCCATCTTTGTTTACATATAGTTATATAATGAAAACTTGTAGCAACTACTCCTCTGAAACTACTCGACGGATTTTCATGAAACTTCACAGGAATGTTGCTCTTGATGTCTAATTGATCCTAGCAAAATTTCAGGTCGGCCGGAAATTCAAGATGGCCGCCACGGGTAAAAATAAATTTTCAAAATACAAGTTTGTAGCGACTACTTCTTGAAAACTGTAAGTGATATTGATATGGGACTTTTTCTTAAATGATCAGCATGACATGATGTTGGTCCTTGTCAAAAATCGTTTTGATTCAACGTTTAACATGGCTGCCAGAGGCCATCTTTGTTTACATACAGTTATATAGTAAAAACTTGTAGCGACTACTCCTTTAAAAATACTTGACAGATTTTCATGAAACTTTACAGGAATACAGGGTTTCCCCCAGAAAATTGTGAAGGCATGTTGTTCTGACATTACATTTACCAAACTGGGCTTGAAAAAAAATAGTGCCTATTAATGGCAAAATGGCAAAATAACATACTTCTATGATTTTGGTGCAAAAGGAACAAGAATCACCATAGAAATTCTATTTTTCTTCTTTTAAATCTGTTATTCATGAAAATTAAGAAAATCTTAAGGCATGTTGCTCTGATGAAGGCATGTTGTTTTACCTTTCTTTTCCAGGAAGGCATGTTGCATGCGACATGCCTTATGATCCTGGGGGAAACCCTGGGAATATTGCTCTTAATGTCTAATTGATCCTAGCAAAATTTCAGATCAGCCAGAAATTCAAGATGGCCGCCACAGCTAAAAATAGATTTTTAAAAAAGAAGTTTGTAGCGACTAAGTCTTGAAAACTATAATATTGATATGGGACTTTTTGTAAAATGATCAGCATGACATGATGGTTATAAGAGTCAAACATTATTTTGATTCGACGTTAAACATGGCTGCCAGTGGCCATCTTTGTTTACATAAGAGTTATATAATGAAAACTTGTAGCGACTACTCCTCTGAAACTACTTGACGGATTTTCATGAAACTTCACAGGAATGTTGCTCTTGATGTCTAATTGATCCTAGCAAAATTTCAGATCGGCCGGAAATTCAAGATGGCCGCCACGGCTAAAAATAATTTTTCAAAAAACAAGTCTGTAGCGACTACTTCCTGAAATCAAAATCAATCAGTAGAGCTTCAAGGTCATTGACCTCTTGTTCTCTTTTGTAGCTGCAAGAATCATAGCTCTTGTGGTGTTGACCTACCAAAGAGATACACTCGACCCATTTATAGAGTAGGCAGACATTGGGATCGACCCCCATCCGCACTTTCCCGGAGAGGTTTCTGAAGACATATGCAAGCTTAACCTAAAATATCAAGCGTTAGTGTTGGGAATCGGCTGAAAAACCATGATTGTCATCAGAATATATACCGACTGATGATCGATCATTAATCAATTAAACATGGCTGCTAAATATGACACAAGTGTAATCAATTTCTCAAGTATGTTCTGGTAATAAAGCAGCTGAATGAAACTGACCAGCATTTATTTGAAGCATAAGTTGTGACACTCCCCTAGAAATATCATATGGTACTTGTTGCAAAATTGTAACATTTTAGTACAAGAGAATGAAATAATTTAAGCCAATATTTTTCAACAACCGAGTAAAGTCGATCATGAAAAATTGTGATGGATTAATCAAACTAAAAGCTTAACTGATCGATGATCGATCAAAACGATTAATCGGAACGACACATGCATGCATACATTTCACCAAAGAGAAGAATATAACGCTGATTTGGCATTTTTTGTAACAAATGTACATTTTCATCTGACATATTTTTCTTGAATGTTTACCATTCAAAGTATCTCGTGCTCTTGTCCGTGCCATATTTGAAAACTTATTCCCATGACCAGTACATTTATTTTTGACAGGTTTGACACGATCATGCCATTTTATGTAATATTGGTATTTCATCATTATTCAATTAAATGGTTCAATGTGTTCATGAAAAGATGTAATCTGTTAAATATACTTCTTTGTATATATTAGTTAGTGTATATATTAGTTAGTGTATATATTGTATATATTAGTTAGTGTATATATTAGTTAGTGTATATATTATTTAGTGTATATATTAGTTAGTGTATATATTATATTAGTTAGTGTATATATTAGTTAGTGTATATATTAGTCAGTGTATATATTATATTAGTTAGTGTATATATTAGTTAGTGTATATATTAGTTAGGGTATAGTGTATATATTATATTAGTCAGTGTATATATTAGTTAGTGTATATATTAGTTAGTGTATATATTAGTTAGTGTATATATATGGAAAAATCTATACATAAGAGCCCTTCATTGGTCGAAATTTGTCTGTAATAGAATTCATTTCCTGGATTACTTTGACCCAGTCTTAAGATGCGTGTAACATACCTATTTCCCTCTATGCTATTTCAGTTATGAGCAGATTCTGCTGGACCAAGACCCTCTGCCCAGCTATGGACTGAAGTTGTTACTGGCGTTGCTGGAAACTAACACGGGATTTATAAAGCAGTTCGAACAACTCGGCCTCGTCTCCGTCATATTCCAAGTTCTACTTGTAAGTTTGTTCAGCTGTAAGATAAGTTATCCCAATTTCTTTTAAAGCCCCAAGCCCTACAGTCTTATAATACGCGTGGTTGACAGCTTAAAATCGTACCGAATCAACATTGTGGTTAGCAGACATTCACTTAACCTTTTACCAGCTAAGCACGACTATAATAGCCTTTGCGTCCATTGTAAACCCAGATTAGCCTGCGATGTCCGGTTGCTGTCATTTTCCCCAAAACAACCCTTTGTCACATAAATTGTAGGGGGTTAAGGCCAGGCCCAGTAGAGTATAAAAAAAAACATAGCCTCAGAGAAACTTTTCTGATCATTTTATACATTATGCTACTCAGAGAGGTCTTATCAGAATTTTCTAAATAATAAAGCACTTTTAAACCATAAAATTTGGCATGTTAATACACTAAACATTACTCTATACAGATATTATATCAAAACAGTTACATAAAGTATTTATTTTCTAGAACAAAATTATTATTACTAACTGTCAAATTTTGAATGTTGGTGCATCTGTTTATAGTTGTTCCTGTAAAAATAAGATCCATGATTGGATATCAGAATACTAAAAACATTATGTTGAAGCAGACAAAACCCTAACTTACTGAAGTTTACACTTCATGACGGTAGATGCTACTGCACGCCGGGGTTTAAACGTTCACCAAACATGTTATTTTGATAAACATTTGACAAATGAAGGTAAACAGGCAAACAAATGTGTGTTTATTCTTATTACAAGTCATGTAAAAGTCAGCAGAGCATCTAAGGCAGGTAACTAGGTCGGATGGTTTTGACCTCTATCATGTTAGCCCAGAAATATTTTACTATTCATTTCTTTCATTTGGCTTCTACAACATTTAATTTATCTTTCTATATCAATATAGATGGAGAGATATTTTTCTTGCATACCGGATAAGGGTATCCACATTTTTCATAGGGGATGGAAAGTCTTATCTTTATGGGTAAAGATAAAAGTCACGTGCGCACCAACATCCGGTATGCAGGAAAACACGCAAAACGTTAGTAGCTGGCAGCGTCAATGCATAACATGTCTCTGATATGCAAGAAAAATAATCTATCGTGGGTATTCGGTTCAGATAGGGAATTCCAACCCTCATTATAAGTGTTTTAATCGGAACTGGATACCCATGAAAGATTCTTATAATATGAGAATAAAAAACTTTGGCATACAATTCTTGTTTATCTCAAAAAAATCTGTTTGACACTATTACATCTAGCAGTTCTGTGCTGTCCAGTGAAGATTGACTCTTCAAGTGAGTAAATATTATTCTTACGGATGGCAGAAGGTATATAGTACTGGTTCTACCCAGGAGAAATGGGGGTGGTCTGCCTCTACGACAAACACATAGACCGTTATTTATGGCCTAACGTGCTAAAATGACATAAAACACCATTCAGACAGACAAATCTATACTTTGATATACTTGTGAACACAAATTATGATTTCACCATTACATGTAAATGTTTGCTTACATGCCCAGGATCACCAAAACAACCCACTGAGTAGTGCCATGCAGAGTATAGCTGGAATACTCAACTGTCTCATCAGTTACAAGGAAACCAACATGAAGGAGCTGTATGAACAAGGTACCTACTTATATGTCTACTTCCCTTACACCAAACCTTAACTCGTATCTCTACTTATGTGTTCCCTTACACTAAATGTTCCCTTAACTCATATCTCTACTCGTGTGTTTGCTTACACTAAAGGTATCCACTCATCTCTCTACTTGTCAGTGCTCAAGAAATAGGATAGCCCGACGCCCGGGGCTCCTCGAAATCCATTCCGGGCCTGTCTCATTTTGCAGATGAGGAGACTCCCATGTGTATTGTGAACTGTGAAAACACTTGCAATTAAGTAATTAAAATGTGTTATACACACATTGAAACAATAAGAAGTTCGAATATTTTGCCTGGCTTCGTGTCGGCAGTTTGTCACAACTTTGAGGTCGACAATTGTTGACATAAAACTCATTATTCTGCTATAAGGTTGTGTTTTCTTCCTTTGTGATAAGAAATACCGTTTTTGTCATTAAAAACACACTAATGCATGAAAAAAAAACCGTTATTGATGGTATTTCGATTGAATGTTTGTGAAATGTTCGGGCCGTAAAAGTGCGGTGTCATAGTAGTTCGGATGGTACATAATTTCGGATATTTTTTTTATTTATTTTTTATTTTTTTACATAATCAAATAAGAAAAACTGTCCTTTACAAATACATGTTGGTGGAAAGGAAAATATATATACTGTATATGTATAAATACAGATATAAAGTATATTTCTATTCATTATTTAAGGTGTAAGGAGTTCCTGGAATCCTACTTTTAAATGAATTCTAGTCTAGGCTCCTAATTCTTTACTTGGAGAAAGTGATGACAAAAAGAAAAAATATAGCCGGAGGAGACTCTGATAGTCTCATAAAACCTGATTAAAAATTTGCCTCCAAGTTCAGCTCCAGTTTCACCAAGTCGGCTCAGATTATTATCGTTTGGCAAAAGTGCTAGTACTCTCCTTTGCATTGGTTATAAATTAATGTGTAATATTCTATTCTAACATATTTTAAACGAATTGGTAAATAAGTCTGCTGACCAGGGAGCATAAAGTGGTAGCAAAAAGAAAAATCTAGTCAGAGGAGGTTCTGAGCTTGATTAATACATACGTAACAAATGTGTGCTATAAAAGTGAATAAAGACACATTTCCAATAAGAAAAAAATATTGGACCTTTCCATTTTAAATCAGGGCCTGTCCATTTCAAATCAGGGCCTGTCCATTTCAAATCGGGGCCTGTCCATTTTCAGAAGCAACAAGCCCTGGGCCTGTCTCTTAAAATAATTTTCTTTGAGCACTGCTTGTGTGTGGTTAAATTTGAGGTACCTACTCATCTCTACTTGTGTGTTCACTTAACTAAAGGTACCTACTCATATCTCTACTTGTGTGTTCACTTAACTAAAGGTACCTACTCATATCTCTACTTGTGTGTTCACTTAACTAAAGGTACCTACTCATATCTCTACTTGTGTGTTCACTTAACTAAAGGTACCTACTCATATCTCTACTTGTGTGTTCACTTAACTAAAGGTACCTACTCATATCTCTACTTGTGTGTTCACTTAACTAAAGGTACCTACTCATATCTCTACTTGTGTGTTCACTTAACTAAAGGTACCTACTCATATCTCTACTTGTGTGTTCACTTAACTAAAGGTACCTACTCATATCTTTACTTGTGTGTTTGGTTAAACTAAAGGTACCTACTCATATCTCTACTTGTGTGTTCGCTTAACTAAAGGTACCTACTCATATCTTTACTTGTGTGTTTGGTTAAACTAAAGGTACCTACTCATATCTACTTGTGTGTTCGCTTAACTAAAGGTACCTACTCATATCTTTACTTGTGTGTTTGGTTAAACTAAAGGTACCTACTCATATCTCTACTTGTGTGTTCGCTTAAAGGTACCTACTCATATCTCTACTTGTGTGTTCGCTTACACTAAATGTACTGACTCATATCTTTACATGCATGTTCGCTTACACTAAATGTTCTGACTCGTAGAGTGTTCGCTTACACTAAATGTTCTGACTCATTTCTCTACTTGTGTGTTTGCTTAAAGGTACTTACTCATATCTCTACTTGTGTGTTAATTTACACTAAAGGTACCTACTGATATCTCTACTTGTGTGTTGCCTTACACTAAAGGTACCTACTCATATATCTACTTGTGTGTTCATTTAAACTAAAGGTACCTACTCATATCTCTACTTGTGTGTTCGCTTACACTAACGGTACCTACTCATTTATCTACTTGTGTATTCGCTTAAACTAAAGGTACCTACTTGTATATACTTTTGTGTTCCCTTAAACTAAATGTACCTACTCATATCTTTACTTGCGTGTTCTCTTACACTAAAGGTACCTACTCATATCTCTACTTGTGTGTTCACTTAAAGATACCTGCTCATATATCTACTTGTGTGTTTGCTTAAACTAAAGGTACCTACTCATATCTCTACTTGTGTGTTTGCTTACACTAAAGGTATCTACTCATATCTCTACTTGTGTGTTCGCTTTCACTAAATGTTCCGACTCATTTCTCTACTTGTGTGTAAATTGATTTAAACGCCTTGATGGGCTACACCCATCTCAATGTTTAAATCAGCCAGCCTGGTGAGACAATACTCTATTACATAATGTTGCAAGCAACAGCTTTCATCTTGAAGAAGAGTTTCTATGATGGTTAAACATGTACTTTCAGGTCTGATTGACTACTTCACAACCATATTTTTTGAGGTGTCAGCAGCGTGTTTTGATGGCGAGGACAATGGGAATGGAGACAGTAAGATTATCCTGTCCATGTTACAGACATTGCTGGAGACGCTACATGGATTGTTCAAATATGTGTCAGACTTTGTGAGGAAGGCCCTCCAGGTCGGTCAGAAGGTTTGTGTGCTGTGATTGATCACTCTTAATACGTTCACCACCTCTCCTGCACAGGTTTGGCACACACTGCAGGTCGTGGCATTTTTCTTCGTCTGGCGGTGTTGGCGTGGGTGTTGGCAATGAAGTTGGCATCATTTAGCAGCACTTCCTCTGAAACCATGGCCAATTTTACCCAATTTCCCGTAGATGCTTCTGAGTGGGCTGGGACCTTTTGTTGATTGTACATGCAAGATTTTAACTACTGTAGAAGAATATGTATAATCAAGATTGTTAAAGATATTTTGCAAATTTCAAATGGTAGGGGAGACTTGTTGTTTTTGACCTACCTGTTTGTCCATCAGTCCGTCATAAATCTTGTCTGCGTTACTCCTCCTAAACGGGTTGTTGGATTTTTACTAAACTTTGTATGAAGCCTCATTTTGATGTCTTGCTGTCTGATTATGAGGTCATTAGGTCAAAGGTCAAGATAATGACCTGATAATGAAACACCTTTGAATAGATAATGATTAACTACCAAAAGAAATAATCTCTATCTATACTAAATTATGCAATGAGAAAATGGGAATGTAGAATCCAGATGTTGTATACTAGCTTCCTATGATATCAAGGGTTCTAAGGTATCACAGTAGTGTCCAATCTTTAAAACAGAACACATCTCTACTAAAATATGATAATTAATTTTATAGATGTGATGACTTAAGGTACATATAATAAAATAATTGAATTTTATTTTTTTATATTTATCATAAATTAAAGGATATTTCTAAATAATGCAAAAATGTTGACAATTTCCTTATGATCTTTAAAATTCATCACCCCTAGTCTCCATAAATGCAGTTTCCATTAACTTGAAGATTATAAAATTCATTAATTTTTAGTCTAATGAGTCTGTTGTACATTAATGTTTCTAGAAATGGTCACTCATTGAATCTTATACCAGTTACTAACAAATACAGGATACGCAATATGTGCATACCTTGTTATCATAGAACTTCTAAAATAATAAGCTCAATGAAGGTGCCCTTCTTTTCCAATCTAATTCTGATGTTTTATGTAAATTAATTATCATAACAATCATAACAATTTAGTAGAAGGGTCACAGAAAGCTTTTGAGTTTTCTTTTTGTTTAAATATTGTTTACTGATTATTTTTTTCGTCAAACAATTTTAAGTACCGTGATACCATAGAACACCGTGTTACATTCTGGTCCGGGTTGTCGGTTTTTAGACCAAACTCGCGTGACCATTTTACCAACCTCAAGTTTGATACTCATTGTGCTTACCATAAACTACAACAGCTATGTCATGATTTTTAAACAGGTAAACGTGCGCTTAACCACAAGGTGTTTTTTTTTTCATTGTAAGAGTAGGGCATGGGTAGCAGGAGTGGTTGTGGGGTTGGTGGGTGTGGATGTATAGATCCCCAAAAAGTCTGAAATTTAAAGTAAAATGGCATAAAATAGTTTTCATTTGAGTCAGTAATTGCACTTTTTTATGTAAATATAAACTGAAAAGTTTCATACGAGTTTTGCACATTTGTTACATGAATTGTGACACGACCTGTCGTAAGTTTTTAGCTCTACTGGCCAAGGGCCAGCAGAGCTTATGGGATGCTGTGTTGTCCGTCGTCCGTCGTCTGTCGTCTGTCTGTCTGTCGTCCGTTAACTTTTCTTCAAACGACTTCTCCTCAGAAACCGCTTGGCTAATTTTGACCAAACTTCACGTGGATGATCCTTAGATGAATGCTTTTTAGATTTGTTAAAATTAGGTCAACGCTACATCCAAGATGGCTGCCATTACCATATATGGTCGAAACCTTAAAAAATCTTCTTCTCCAGAACCGCTGGACAGATTTCAACAGTTTTTCTTTTAAAATGATCGCCAACGCCTAGACTATCAAGTTTGTTCAAATAAAGTCCCCGGGGTCAAAAATGGCTGTGCCCCGGGGGTCCAAAATTTGTATATTGAGGTTTTGCATGTTTTCCATATAGACATATAGGAAAAAACTTTAAAAAATCTTCTTCTCTGAAACCACAAGGCACAGAGCTCTCATGTATTACGTGTAGCATCCGCTCATGGTCCTCTACTAAGTTTGTTCAAATGGTGACCCTGGGGTCAAATTTGTCCCCGCCCCGGGGGTCACAATTTTACATAGACTTATATAGGATTTTTTTTTTAAAAATCTTCTTCTCGGAAACTACAAGAGCCAGAGGTTTGATATTTTTGCATTTACTATAAGCTTATGGTCCTTTACCAAGTTTGTTCAAATGGTGACCCTCGGGTCACTTTTGGCCCCGCCCCAAGGGTCACATGTTTTACATAGACATGTATAGAGAAAAACTTAAAAAATCTTCTTCTCCGAAACTGCAAGAGCCAGAGGTTTAATATTTTGCATTTGCTATAAGCTTGTGGTCCTCTATTAAGTTTGTTCAAATGGTGACCCAGGGGTCACATTTGGCCCCACCCCGGGGGTCACAGTTTTACATAGGCTTGTATAGGGAAAAACTGAAAAAATTCTTCTTCTCTGGAACCACATGGCACAGAGCTCTCATGTAATACATGTAGCATCAGCTTATGGTCCTCTACTAAGTTTGTTCAAATGGTGACCCGGGGGTCAAATTTGTCCCCGCCCCGAGGGTCACAGTTTTACATAGACTTATATAGGATTTTTTTTTTTAAAAATCTTCTTCTCGCCAACTACAAGAGTCAGAGGTTTGATATGTTACATTTATTATAAGCTTATGCTCCTTTACCAAGTTTGTTCAAATAGTGACCCTGGGGTCACATTTGGTCGCGCCCCAAGGGTCACATGTTTTACATAGACATGTATAGGGAAAAACTTAAAAAATCTTCTTCTCTGAAACTGCAAGAGCCAGAGGTTTAATATTTTGCTGTTGCTATAAGCTTATGGTCCTTTACCTATTTTGTTCAAATGGGGACCCTGGGGTCACATCTGGCCCTGCCCCGGGGATTCACAGTTTTACATAAATGCTTGTAGAGGGAAAAACTGGGGGAAAAAATCTTCTCTGGAACTGCAAGAGCCAGAGGTTTAATATTTTGCATTTGCTAAAAGCTTATGGTCCTTTACCAAGTTTGTTCAAATGGTGACCCTGGGGTCACATTTGGCCCCGCCCCAAGGGGCACATGTTTTACATAGACATGTATAGGGAAAAACTTAAAAAATCTTCTTCTCTGAAACTGCAAGAGCCAGAGGTTTAATATTTTGCTGTTGCTATAAGCTTATGGTCCTTTACCAATTTTGTTCAAATGGGGACCCTGGGGTCACATCTGGCCCCACCCCGGGGGTCACAGTTTTACATAAATGCTTGTATAGGGAAAAACTGAAAAAAATCTTCTTCTCTGGAACTGCAAGAGCCAGGGGTTTAATATTTTGTATTTGCTGTAAGTTTATGGTCCTTTACCAAGTTTGTTCAAATGGTAACCCTCGGGTCATATTTGACCGCGCCCCAAGGGTCACATGTTTTACATAGACATGTATAGGGATGTGTTTTTTTTTAATTATAATTTATTTTTTTTGTTTTTTGTTTTTTTTGAATTTTTAGCTCTACTGGCCAAGGGCCAGCAGAGCTTATGGGATGGTGTGTTGTCCGTCTTCCATCGTCCGTCGTCCGTCCGTCCGTTAACTTTTCTTCAAACGACTTCTCCTCAGAAACCGCTTGGCTAATTTTGACCAAACTTCACATGGATGATCCTTAGATGAATGCTTTTTAGATTTGTTAAAATTAGGTCAGCGCTACATCCAAGATGGCTGCCATTACCATATATGGTCGAAACCTTAAAAAATCTTCTTCTCCAGAACCGCTGGACAGATTTCAACAGTTTTTCTTTTAAAATGATCGCCAACGCCTAGACTATCAAGAGTGTTCAAATAAAGTCCCCGGGGTCAAAAATGGCCGTGCCCCGGGGGTCCAAAGTTTGTATATTGAGGTTTTGCATGTTTTTCATATAGACATATAGGAAAAAACTTTAAAAAATCTTCTTCTCTGAAACCACAAGGCACAGAGCTCTCATGTATTACATGTAGCATCAGCCTATGGTCCTCTACTAAGTTTGTTCAAATGGTGACCCTGGGGTCAAATTTGTCCCCGCCCCGGGGGTCACAGTTTTACATAGACTTATATAGGATTTTTTTTAAAAAAAATCTTCTTCTCTGAAACTACATCAGCCAGAGGTTTGATATTTTGCATTTACTATAAGCTTCTGGTCCTTTACCAAGTTTGTTCAAATGGTGACCCTCGGGTCACATTTGGCCCCGCCTCAAGGGTCACATGTTTTACAAAATCTTCTTCTCTGAAACTGCAAGAGCCAGAGGTTTAATATTTTGCATTTGCTATAAGCTTGTGGTCCTCTAATAAGTTTGTTCAAATGGTGACCCAGGGGTCACATTTGGCCCCACCCCGGGGGTTACAGTTTTACAAAGGCTTGTATAGGGAAAACTGAAAAAAAATCTTCTTCTCTGGAACCACATGGCACAGAGCTCTCATTTATTACATGTAGCATCAGCTTAAGGTCCTCTACTAAGTTTGTTCAAATGATGACCCTAGGGTCAAATTTGTCCCCGCCCCGAGGGTCACAGTTTTTCATAGACTTATATAGGATTTTTTTTTTAAAAATCTTCTTCTCGGAAACTACAAGAGCCAGAGGTTTGATATTTTACATTTATTATAAGCTTATGGTCCTTTACCAAGTTTGTTCAAATGGTGACCCTGGGGTCACATTTGGCCCCGCCCCAAGGGTCACATGTTTTACATAGATATGTATAGGGAAAAACTGAAAAAATCTTCATCTCTGAAACTGCAAGAGCCAGAGGTTTAATATTTTGCTGTTGCTATAAGCTTATGGTCCTTTACCAATTTTGTTCAAATGGTACCCTGGGGTCACATCTGGCCCCGGCCCGGGCGTCACAGTTTTACATAAATGCTTGTATAGGGAAAAACTGAAAAAAATCTTCTTCTCTGGAACTGCAAGAGCCAGAGGTTTAATATTTTGCACTTGCTATAAGCTTATATATGGTCCTTTACCAACTTTGTTCAAATTGTGACCCTTGGGTCACATTTGACCCCGCCCCAAGGGTCACATGTTTTACATAGACATGTATAGGAAAAACTTAAAAAATCTTCTTCTCTGAAACTGCAGGAGCCAGAGGTTTAATATTTTGCATTTGCTATAAGCTTATGGTCTTCTACCAAGTTTGTTCAAATGGTGACCCATTGGTAACATTTGGCCCCACCCTGGGGGTCACAGTTTTACTTAGGCTTGTATAGGCAAAAACTGAAAAAAATCTTCTTCTCTGGAACCACATGGCACAGAGCTCTCATGTATTACATGTAGCATCAGCTTATGGTCCTCTACCAAGTTTGTTCAAATGGTGACCCTGGTGTCAAATTTGGACGCGCCCCGGGGGTTACAGTTTTTTAATTTCTTTTTTTTTTTTCTTTTTTTTTTAATTTGATTTTTTTTTTTTTTTTTTTTTTCAATTTAATTTTTTTTTTTTTTTTTTTTTTAATTTTTTCATATTTTTTTTTTTTTTTTTTTTATTGATTGATTTGAATTATTGTTTTTTTTTTAAAAAAAAATCATTATCTTTTTAATTACTTGACACTTACTTTAAAATTTCTTGTCGGCGCTACTCATCCTAAATGCCTTGTTGAATTTCGACGAAACATGGCAGGAAGCATCGGTAAGATGTCTAGTTGTGCATTTCACGCTTTTGTTCCAGTTCGCTGACTTTTGACAGGAGTTATGGCCCTTTGACATTTTTATTTTAAATTTCTTGTAGGCGCTACTCCTCTTAAATGGCTTGTTGGATTTCTACAAAATTTGGCAGGAAGCCTCAGTATGATGTCTAGTTGTGCAAAGCGCGGTATATCAATGAAATCTTGGACAATTTTGAAAACCAGCTAGATCTTGTTAGTAATAACAGAGTTATTGTCCTTGATTTGTTGAAAAATGCTATATTGTATTTTCCTTTGTTAAATCTATAGGAGAAGAGAGCTATATCTATCTAAATCTATAAGAGCTGTTTTAGCCAGTAGAGCGTCCACAGGCCCTCTTGGGCCTCTTGTTTTGTGTAGCAAGCAAAAAGTGTACATTGTCTAGCAAAAATACTAAACCCACAACTTAACCTGTCGGGAGATGCATTTTTAACCTAAAACATAACCTGCGTCATAATTTTGCGAAGTATTTGAATACTCTGTAACTTTATACAGTTGTTTCTTATCACATACAATTAAGTTACACAGGTTCTATAACCCAGTTTTCATTTTTCACAGAGTTGTGCCCCTTTCCAGAAAACTTAAACCTGTAACCTTACCTGCATCCTTACTTTACTCACACTTGGTATTTTACCAATGATCATGGTGCCTCCGTGAGCGAATGGTTAACGACGCTGCGTTGTAAACCTTCGCCTCTCACCGCTGCGGATTCGAATCCCACTGGGAGCTCGACTTGTAAGTGAGGAAGTGTCGATTCTTACGGATGGCAGGAGGTGTACAGTACTGGCTCTACCCAGGAAAAGTGGGTGGTCTGCCTCCACCACAAAAAAAATCGACCGTCGTATATATAACCTTACATGTGTTGAAAATGACGTAAGACACCATACAAACAAACAAAAACAATGATCATGAAAACTTGCAACAATTGTTCCCTATCATTTATTTGAATTAAGCACAGGTTCTGTAACCCAGTTTTCAATTTTCACAGAGTTGTGCTCCTTTCCACAAAACTTAAACCTGCAACCTAACCTCTATCCTACTAACCTGTTCTTCTGTTTTGACCAAGTTTTGTCCTTTTTCAACACAATTTTATCCTAACCTGTATTTTTCCTTGCAATACAGTTTAGTCACTCAGTTGTTATAACATGAATTCCATTTTAGTGGCCAAATGGCCAGGCAGCTTAAAGCAATGTTGTGTTGTTCGTCGTTTTCCGTCTGTCTGTTAGCTCATTCTTTAAGATATTAAGTTTAGTAAATGGTTTTCGGATTTTCAACAAATTTAATTTAACCAATTGGCAAAAGCATTTTTTCCGTAATATAGTTTGTTTTTCCATAGTTTGGCAAATATCATTTAGTCATTTAGTTATAAATAAACTCATGAATTTCCAAATTGATATGATTTTTTTTTTCATCTTTTATTTCACACATGTGGTAAAGCTTTATTGACTGGTAGATTGATAGGACTAGTTACATCTGTGTCATGTGGTATATTCAAAAACAACATATTTGTAGGCAAGAATGGGATAAATATATATATACTTGCACTCCTTTTTCATTGTAACAGTATTTTGTTCATAGATACTATACCTGTATTTCCTATTTCCAGTCAAAGAAAGCTGGAGGCGATTGGTCAGTAGTAATTTAATACTGATACATGTATTTCCTATTTCCAGTCGAAGGAACCTGAAGGTGATGGGTCTATAGTAATTCATTACTGATACATGTGTTCCCTATTTCCAGTCAAAGAAAGCTGGGGGTGATGCGTCCAGCAAGGAGACAGAGGAAGCTGAACATTTACTGCTGCAGAATAAAGCCCTTACAGACCTCACTAGCCTGCTCACACAGTTTGTATGTACCCATTATATGTCAGTCATGTATATGTTGTACCAGTTATGTATATATATGTCTATCTGTATGTCCTTCTGTCTGCCTGCCTGCCTGTCTGTCTCTCTGTCTGTCTGCCTGCCTGCCTGTCTGTCTGTGTGTGATATATGCTATCTTTTAATATATTGTATCTGCTAATGATGTCATATGTCATCTATTGTGATATAAATCTCTAGTATTTGTCTGTCATATCTGTTACACAAGAACTATTACCTCCTTTTGAATTGAAATGGCTGCTTTAAAGTAGAATGGTCACTTGATATTAAATGATTTCATTTGCAGCTGTGTCATGAGGATCCAGACATCCAGGATCCATCGTGTAAATGCCTGTCGTTGTTGGTCCAGTTGTTTGGCGGGGAACACAGAGAGGCTATGAGCCCAGAAAATATGGTGAGTAACAAGCATTCCTCTGTAGGAAATATTCCTGTAATTTCAATGATTTGTAAATTTCGGGGGAGCATATAGTCGCCGCTTTGTCCGTCCATCCGTCTGTCCATCACACTTTCTTGTTCAGACCATAACTTCGAAACTACTTAATGGGACTGTATTGAAACGTCACACATTGATAGAGGGTAATGAGAGGAAGTGCAGAGTGCAAGAACCACAACTCTGTCTTCATTCAAATTAGAGTTATTGCACTTTGTAGTTTTCTTGTCCGGAAAATAACTTCAAAACTTTTTGTGGTACTGCAATGAAACTTCACATAAATGACGGAGGGTAATGAGATTAAGTGCAGAGTGCAAGGACATTAACTCTGTCTTCAATTAAATTTAGTTTTATACATATAATTCTTGTCTTTAAAACTATGAATGAGACTTCAATAAAACTTCACACAATAATAGAGGGCAATGACAGGAAGTGTAGAACCTAAGAACCATAACTCTTATCTTCATTCAAATTAGAGTTATTCCCTTGGTAATTTTATACTTATAATTCTTGTCCAGAGTATGACCCGAAAACTCCTAAAGGTACTGCAATGAAACTTCACATAAATGATAAGGGCAATGTGAGGGTGTGCAGAGCATAATTATAGCTCTGTCTTCGTTTAAATTCTATTGCCCTTGGTAATACAAAGCACCCAGTTTGGAGAGCATCCATCGGTTCTATCGATATTCTTGTTTCATTGAACTGTAAAGTTAGTTAATTTCTTTGAAAAAGTATCTTTCGGCCCCCATGTATTAAACCGTGAATCTGTAAGATTTTCTGTTACAGTACTAGGTTTTGCCTAAAATATTAGATTGCCGATTTTCTTTTCCGACTTACTTGGCAGTTTTGCAATAATGTGGATGTTTTGGTATATGTTTTGGTATAAATAGAGGATCTTACAGGAGTACCTGTTTAATATTGAATTTATTCAACTCCGTGGATAAAATTATATGATGCGAAGCTGTTCTCGGCATCATATCAATTTTATCCAACGAGTTTAATAAATTCAATATTAAATGGGCACAAATTTGAGATTCTATTTAACTCAAAAAAAACTTCATAAGCAACATTTATTTTTGTAACTGCCTGTATATTATGTTGTCGTATGATGACGTTTTACGTTTGTATGACGACATCATATGTTAATCTGGTCTTCTCCGTACGTATTTACCTAGTCGATTTCCGTAATTCTGTATTTTGAAAGTTTACAGAAATCGACGAGGCAATTCTGATCTGCTCCAAGCTGAACGGAAAAGACCGAAAGATGATTCTGTCTTCATTTGCATTCTTGTATTTATTTCACTAGTGTAATATGGTAAATATAGCATGGCTTTATTACACTCCCAGACCGCATATAATGTAATAAATATAAAATACATGACTGCTTTATTTTAGGATTATTACAGTAAAGCACTGAAGAAGGCAGATGCAAAGAAACAGAAAGTTTTGCTCAGGATCATTAAACGACTGGTAATATATCCTGAAAATTGTGTTTTTGCACACGTATATAGATGCATTTTTCCATCCGAAAGTGGACAGTAAATTAATTTGGAGCAAATTCCTGACTTATTTTATCACTTTATCAATGAATGTATGAATTCTTTACATAGTTATGTTGAATGGCTGAAACACTGCAATTAACGTTTTTATATTTCAGTTAACTATGTTAAAATGTGTCTATAAGCTGATATCTGTTCGACATCTTAAAGAATGAAACTTCACACATAACATGCACGAAATGGCCCTTATTAAGCAAATTGTGTTAAAAATGTGTACATAAGCTCATAGCTGTTCAACCATTTGACGGAATGGATTAAAACTTCATAATGTGTTCAGATGCATTGCGTTCAAGGCATGTATTAGTCTGCCATGAGTCCATATCCATCACTTAAGGAATTGGTGTATAGTAAAGACGCTGTATCTAAAACTTTCTCGCCTCACCGCTGTGGGTTCAAATCCCATAGGGAGCTTGACCTGTGAGAAGGTGTCGATTCTTATGGAAGATGGGAGGTATATAGTACTAGTTCTACTCATGAAAGATGGGGTAGTCTGCCTCAAAAATCGACAGTCATATATGGTCTAACATATGATATTATTAAATAAATTAAATATGATAAAAAGGACGTAAAACACCATTCAAATCATCACATGATTGTTCTAGTTATCACAGTTGTAAACTTGTCGAAACCGGGTAAAAAAAAAAATCTTTGTTATGCATGCAGGTGAGTACAGACAAGGGTCATGCAGACACCATGAGGAACCACGGGGAAACTCTGGCCAATACCATCATAAACCTCGTCAAAACTGCAAGGTGGGTATCAATCTAAATTCTTGTAACGTTTTTCCACTCCATTTATATTCTATCACATCCATTGTGATGGGTTCACTATAGTTCTGATATTTTTAGTTATTTTATGGTTTCACTATAGTTGTAATAGTTGGCCTATTTAACTGCTGCCAGTTTAACAATATACGAAAATCCAACACTATCGAAACTTTTAACAAACAGAACACAACACCTTCAAGTATACTTGTGCCTTATTTTGCAGTTCCCATGCCGATGTCTCCCTGTCATCACTCGCTGCCGAGATACTCAAGATAACCGGACATCTGAAATGATGCGGTTCGCATTACCGGAATATTACGTCGGTGTACATTTGGAGTATACTGGGACCAATTGTGATGTGAATATCCGTACACAGCTGTCGTGTATATGGGTCATTCACTTTATATGCCAATCTGATCTCACTGTGCATAGGATGGTATAAATATTGACATATTTTTAGCCGTAGCAAATCCAGGCTTATAGTTTGGCGATTTCGATCTGTCTGTCCATCTACGCGTTTTGACGTTTTGGTTAAAGTATTTGGTTGAAGTTTTTGTTTTTCCTCATTTCTCAAAAACGGATTGTTGGAAAGCTGTGAAACTTGGCACACATGTTCATTATCGTTACACAACGTTATATGACAAGAACCATAACTATGTCGTGTGTTTTACCTGAAATACTTATATTGTTCAGTTAAAATGTTGAATTCGCAATCCCGCGTTCGCACCACTGTTGGTGCTTCCCTTGTTATTGAAATTTTACAACCATATGGTGTACACGTCAGCTACGCACAAGCACTGCCATATGAACCATGGAGACCAGACACATATACTAGACAAATTTCCTCAGTACCCACCTAAGAATATGTCAATAATATTCGCATTATTTTTGTGTATTTCTCGATAAACTTGACTGGAGATATGGTTGAATTGCAAAATAATGAGTTCCAGATCGTCTGCTCAAATTTTAAAGTTTTCAAGTCAATGTTTTTTCTTAGAAATAAATTATAACAGTTATACAAATGGGTACTTGGGAATTTTGTTAAGTATGGTCTACATGTCGGCTACAGACAAGGGTCCGTAACGCTTGACATTTCAACAATGTAGAAATTCCTAAAAGAATTTTCCGGGGCATATGTCACTTATTGGTGAAATTTCTGTTCATTTTTATATATATTAAAACTATCTTTCCGTCCATTTTAACCCATCTGTTTACAAACCCTTTAAGTTTATATTCCTGTGTGTGTCAGATTGGTCAAGACAACTGACAGTCATATACTTTAGATTTATTTGGTTGTTTTTAGGTCACCCGAGCCCAAGATCTCTTAGAGCGCATGTAGCAGAAGCTTATGGTCCTCTTTTTAAGTTTGTTCAAATGGTGACTTGTTCAAAAAGTGACTGGAGTAAAATCTAGCCCCAAAAGGGGCCACAGTTTAACATAGTTATATAGGAAAATGTTTAAAAAAGGATTCTGTGAAAGAGGTAGGTTTAATATTTTGCGGGTGGCATACGCTTATGGTACTCTATCAGGATTGTTCAAATGGTGATCCTGGGGTCATATTTAGCCTTGCCTCAGGGTTCACATGTTTTACATATATATATGGAAAAATATTTTCTGAAACAAGGAGCTTATGGTCCTCTATCAAGCTTGTTCAAATGGTAACTCGGGTCAAAATTGGAGCCTACCTACCTACCTGGGATGTCATAGAGTTACAAAGAGTTATATAGAAAAATCTTTAAAAAAAATAACTGGTGGTCTAATATGTTGCATGTTGCATGTTGCATAAGTTTATGGTCCTCTATCAAGTTTGTTCAAATGGTAATGGTGATCTTGGGATCATATTTAACGTCGCCTTATGGTCACGTTTTCTGAAACAAGGCATAGAGCTATTGCACATAGTATAAGCTTATACGCTTGTTCAAATAGTAGCACAGGCCAAATGTGGCCCCACCCTGTGGAGTCAGTTTTATATAGAGTTGTATTGGAAAATCTTTAACAACCTACAAGAGCTAGAGGTCTAATATTTTGCATATATTATAAGCATACGTTCCTATACCAAGTTTATTCAAAGGGCTACACTGTGGTCAAATTGCCGCCACCTCAGTCAAGTAGTTTATAAAATTCAAAGAATTTTCCTTGAACTCGCCAGACATTTTATTTCATCCATTCTGTTACGGTTGCAGTTGTCTACAATGGACAAGGTGATCGGGTGAGCGATTCAGTGCCATTTGGCCCTCTTGTTATGTGTTGTTTTGTATGCAGGTGTATGAATGCTGCACATAGTATCATTGAAGTATATACATTGAAGTAGTATTTATTATCACAATAAATTTCTAAAATGAAAATAGATACAGTGTTATTGCATTTATTTATTATTCCAAGAGTCACTTTTTCAAGGCCTGTTTCAGTTACACCCGTTTGAAAACGGGACGCGTTGCGATATAGGGTTTACATCCGTCCATAACAAATATGCATGTATTCTGTGCATTTACTCTGAAACCATATCACCCACCTCATAAAATTTCATAATTACATTGCCCTTGGTGAGAGGAGGAACCCTATTGTATTTGGGGTCAGTAGGCCTTCAAGGTCACATTGACCTGACTGACCCTATCCTGGGGGAAAATAAATCCCATTGTAACTTCTAAACTTTTAGACCTACAATCTTGAAATGTTACAAAAATAGTACTGCTGTTAAAACCAGATATATACTAATATACACATGCTACCTACTGATTGAGTGAAGGTAAGTCATCAACGGTGAATAGATACTTTTTCTGAAATATGTTTGAATTTCTTACAACAGTTTTTATCCTACTGACCAAATAATTATATACAGATTATCTCTTATCATGAGCATCCCACAGATTCATTGGGAGAGGATAAGGATTTTCATGACCAGGTAATGGTGACCTTGACCTTTGACCTACTGACTTCTAAATCAATAGAGGAGATGCGCTCACCACAGGCTGAAATTTCAAGTATCCAATATGTACAACTTTGCTCTGTGTAATGCAATTTTGTATTATAAAGGGATTCCAGATCAAGGAAACAACATCTTCAGTTAAAATCAACTTTGATGCAGTGTCAAACTTAGCCACCAGCAGCTATCTTTATCTGACTTTATCTCTTGGAATCTTCAGGAAAGTATTATGAGTCACTCTCTATATACCCATATAACACTGTCATGATCCACCTCAAGATAACCACTTTACAATAACTATGTTCAAATTCGATTCAACTTTGGTCACACTGTTGATTCTCTGATTCTCTCTAAACCACTGTTCACTCTATGGTGACTCCCTCTATAATCGACCCTGCACACTCCAGTATATGAGATTGTATCCTGCAAACACGTACTACAACTTCTGAAGACATTGCAGTAGTGTGTCTCTGATCTTTATCCTTACATTTTCATCGCCACCACACATGATATGAGTGGAACCCGGCTCAACTTGGATAAGCGTGTCGTCATTCGGCTGAGAATACAGGAAAACAATATTTAAATTGGTAAGATGTGGTGCGTTTGTATCACAGATGTGCATGAAAGAACATCTTCTGAAAAGTCTATTAGAATTGCCATTATTTTATCTTTTTTGTGTCCTTATCTAACATCAATATTTTTTAGAGGAATGTTTTCTCCTGGCGCTCAATCATTCATTACGTAATGCTATGTCCTAATTTGCATATTTTATGTGGTGTTTTGTGATTATAGAAATTTTCAGACAAAATATCTCAAAATATGTGTCAATCATCTCTAACTTCAGTGAACAAAATATAATTTGGAACATAGCAATCCGTCCAAACATATTTTAGATAGAAGTGGAATGATCGTCAGCTGGAATAGACAGAGATTGTGTGAATGTATTAGACATCAGTTCACTCACCAAATGTATAATGGATCCATCGTCACTGTCCTCAAGTTTAATGTCACTGATACCTTGCTGAAAAACAAAATACCCATTAATACATGCGGTACACTCATTAATACTCGCAGTACACCCATTAATATACATAGTACATCCATTAATATACACATTACACCCATTAATACACACAATATACTATTAATACATGCAGTAGACACATTAATACACACAATAGACTCATTAATACATGCAGTACACCCATTAATATACACATTGCACTCATTAATAGACACATTAAAACAATTTACCCAAAATACACACAGTACACCCATTAATACACACCATATACTGATTAATACATGTAGTACACCAATTAATATACACATTACATTAAAACACATAGTACTCCTATTAATACATGCAGTACACCCATTAATACACACAATATTCTCATTAATACATGTAGTACACCCTTTATTACACTCATTAATACACCCATTAATACAACCAGTACACCTATCATGCAGTACACCCATTAATACACCCAATATACTCTAATACATGTAGTACACCCATTAATACACACATTACACTCATTAATACAATCAGTATACCTATTAATACATGTAGTACACTCATTAATACACCCATTAAACACACAGTACACCCATTAATACAATCAGCATACCTATTAATACATGTAGTACACCCATTAATACACTCATTAATACACCAATTAAAACACAGAACACCCATTAAACACACAGTACACCCATTAATACAATCAGTACACCCATTAAAACACAAGGTACACCCATTAATAAAATCAGTACACACATTAAAACACAGTACACACATTAATACAATTAGTATACCTATTAATACAAGCAGTACACCCATTGATACACACAATATACTCACTAATACATGTAGTACACCCATTAATACACACATTACACTCATTAATATATCCTTTAAAACACACAGTAGACCCATTAATACAATCAGTACACCCATTAATACACATATTACACCCATTAATACACACAATATACATATTAATACATGCAGCATGCCCCTTAAAACACAAAGTACACCCATTAATATACACAGTAAACCCATTAATACACACAGAACACACATTAAAACATGCAGTACACCCATCCATTAATGCAAGCAGTACACTCATTAATACATGCTGTACACCCATCAATACACACAGTACACCATTATTACATGCACCAATGTACGCATTCGCTGCTAGCAGAAACACATTTTTGTTATTTGACCTTATCTACCTTGGGTTTTTCAAACTTACATGCCAGTCAGGATGGACTGACACAAAAATAATTTAGTGTTGGCCCAGACTTTACTTTAAATCCTGAACATTGAACAAGGAAAAGCCTCTTATTTTGTCAAAACAACAGCTCGACAGAAAGCGCATCTTACCTTGGTTAGAGAATCTACAAATGCTCTGGTGTTCAGAGTTCCAAATATATATGGCTTGGGCTTCACCAGAACTTCCTGCGTCTTTGTCTTTTTGTTGGACTGTGACGATAATGGCTGAAATATATAATTCAGGGAGCATATGAATGTTTATTTAAATCATTATTAGGTATTATTTTGGCAAGGTTTCTGAAGCTAAAACACAATACCTAAACATATCTTTGGTGAGTTTTATGCATGGACTTGTGATGTTTGAAATATCTGAATGGTATTTGGCGTCTTTTAGCACATGTTAGGCCATATATGACGGTCTATTTCTTTTGTGGTGGAGGCAGATCACCCACTTATTCCTGGGTAGAACCAGTACTGTATCCCTCCTGCCATCCGTAAGAATTGACACTTTCTCACTTACAAGTTGAGCTCCCAGTGGGATTCGAACCCGCAGCAGTGAGAGGCGAGAAGGTTTACAACACAAAGTAGTTAACCCCTCGACCACGGAGGTAATTGAAGTTCTGCATGGCATTGTGTTGTGTCTTCAGTATGTTGTATGGCAGTGACTAACTTACCTCTAGTATATACTTGTTGTCTTTGACAATAAGGGAGGCATGCACCATGGAGATGGCAGACCCAGGTTTGATTTCTACTGGCTCTAGGGACCCGGCAAGCTGAAAATATACCGTATTAATATTTACCAGTACTTGAAATTATATTATTATATATCATGAAATATAAATGTTTTTCATTGGCCTAGAAGAAGTGTGATTAAATAGTTTTGACCTTTCTGATGGGAAATATGTCAACCGTGCAAATAGTTCATTCCGTAACTGTGCAATAGTACATTAAGCATGCAATAGTTCATCTGTGTCATTGGCATGCTTTTTTTATAACAGCAAAGCATCATGCGACAATGACACAATTTTGGTGCTGCTCACTCAATGCCATACACATTATTGCCATTGATCTCACTATTGTTTGCGGGGGTATTTATCATCTTCAGTGATAGTTCTAGTTCATACAGTTGCTGTTATATTTTTGCCTTAATATTAAATCAGTAAATATTGATAGATATTCCATATATCCATAAGTTCCCTTAAAAGCGACTAATTAGTTCCACCTTCAACATAGAACCCTTTGTTGTTTCTTGCAAAGCACAACCATCACTTTTTTATATAAGAATATACATGGTAAATGTGTAGATTATATGGACAAGGCCTTAAAATATTCCAATTTTGTATTAAATGAAAAAACAGGAATCTGAAATACGATAAAATATATATATTTTTTTAAATGATGATGGGGAACTACTTTTAGGGGAGGAACTCTTATTAGGAGAAATATGGTAATGAATAAGTTTGCATAATAACAAGTTTTGTTCACGGTTTCTATGGCAACGTACCTCCGGGTCCAGCTCTATACACTCAAACTTCCTCTTTATAGGCAGTGTTAGGACCTCGCCTTGTCTGTAGGTCAGTGGGGTCATATCCTGTAATATACACAGCTGTGTCCTGTAAGGTCTGGCAGTGATGTTACAGTTACATACTTTCTAAATGTGAACGTCTGCTAGGCATTATAGGTAGGTATTTTATTTCCTCCCATTTGGAGAGCCAATAATACATGTTTATACAACAGAATACACATAGAACCTGTTTATACAACGGAATACAACCTGAACATTAAACAACATGCACGAAATATATATTACATATTTACAGAAACCATAGAATAATAAAGTTATTTGTAAATGAGGTATTTGACCACATATATACTTTCTTTAAAGGATAACATTATACCCACATATACGTTTAATATATACTAAGTTAATTTACTGCATAAACCTTTTTTTTTTAATTTTACCGTTTACCAACATGTATGAAAATGACAGATGGGTGGAAAGAGGGATCCAGGAGTGATGGGGTGGGAAGCAGGAGTGATGGGGTGGGAAGCAGGAGTGATGGGGTGGGAAGCAGGAGTGATGGGGTGGGAAGCAGCAGTGATGGGGTGGGAAGCAGCAGTGATGGAGTGGGAAGCAGCAGTGATGGGGTGGGAAGCAGGAGCACTGTGGTGGGGGTAATGGGAACATGGAGTGTTAATGAGTGAAGCAAGGTGTGGTGGGATCATGGGTGAAAGCAAGGAGTGATTGGGTGGGGAGTTGAAGCAGGGCATTATGGGGTTGAGAGTGGAAGCAATGATTTATAGGATGTTGAGTGGGGAGCAATGAGTGGTGAGGAAGCAAACATTGGTCAGGTGGTCAGGAGACAAAAGGAGTGGTGGGGTAGGGAGCGAGAGAAAGACATGATGAGGAGATGGGGTAGGGAGAATGGAGTGGTGGGGAGTGGGAGCAATTAGTTGTAGGGCAGTGGAAGAATGTGTGGTGGGGTGGTGAGTGGAAGCAACACATGGTCGAGTGGGGTGTGGATTGGGAGCAATGAGCGGTGGGGGAGTGGGATCAAGAAGTGGTGAGGGGTATGGAGCAAGGATGGTGGGGTGATGAGTGGAAGCAAGGAGTTGTGGGGTGGTGAGTGGGAGCAATGAGTGGTGGGGGAGTGGGATCAAGAAGTGGTGTGGGGTATGGAGCAAGGATTGGTGGGGTGATGAGGGAAGCAAGGAGCTGTGGGTGGTGAGTGGGAGCAATGAGAAGTAGGGAGTGAGAGCAAGACAGGGTAGGGGAGTGGGAGCAGAAAGTGGTGAAGGAGTAGGGAGCAAGGATAGTGGGTTGGTGAGTGGAAGCAAGGAGTTGTGGGGCGGTGAGTGGGAGCAATGAATGGTGGGGGAGTGGGATCAAGAAGTCGTAAGGGGTTACGGAGCAATGATTGGTGGGGTGATGAGGGAAGCAAGGAATTGTGGGTGGTGAGTGCGAGCAATGAGAAGTAGGGAGTGAGAGCAAGACATGGTAGGGGAGTGGGGCAGAAAATGGTGAGGGAGTAGGGAGCAAGGATGGTGGGGTGATGAGTGGAAGCAATGAGTGGTGGGGGAGTGGGATCAAGAAGTGGTGAGGGGTTATGGAGCAAGGATTGGTGAGGAAGTAGGGAGCAAGGATAGTGGGGTAGTGAGTGGATGCAAGGAGTTTTTTTGGGGGGAGGGGGGGAGTGGGGTGTGGGGTGGAGTGGGAGCAATGCGTGGTTGGGGAGCATGGAGTGGTGAGGGAATGGTTTCATGATGATAACCATTATGGTAATTTGTTTTCTAGAACTGAGAAAAAATAAAGAACAAATACGAAAGGCATTGCTTTGTTTCCTGGTAATTCACGTGCACAGGTAATTTGATAAATCATTCTTACACTAAATCTTTTTTATTTTTTTATATTATGCTTCACTGTACTTACATGGCCACCAATGACTAAATCTGTTCTCTGTGTCATAGTGGTGGGTGGGGTAATGTAACTTTCAGCTACAACCAAATGCTGTGGTTTGAGATCTTTAATGAGTTTGTTAGCTTGAGAGAAGCTGAGACTGGTGTCTATAGGACAGTAACACACCTGCAATAAATCAATAAATAAAAACATTCATTACTTTTCTATGAAAGATCAGGATTTTTCAGTGAAAGAAAATTAATAATCACTTTATAATATTAACTTAGAACACAAAAATTGCTCAACTGTGACATTGAGTCATGATGTCAATAAGTGTTGTTTACATTGACATCAACCACCAATAATGTTCAAAAAAGCGTAACATTTAGGTTAACTTCATATATTAACTGATTTAACATGCAATACATAGATTATTTAACTGCTGGGTTTCACTGTAGGGAAATCCTTCACTCCATGGATGTTTTATTTCTCCACACTGCTCGCCAAAACCACACACCTTCCATCTTGTGAAGGATTTCCTTTTAATCTCTAACCCAGCAGTTAAATAATCTCTATGGTAACCCTGCTACTCGGTCCCATCGCTTTTCTCCTTGCTTGATCCGTGTATTTCAACTTTCCATGTCACACAACAGCAATATTTCCTTGTACATTTATAGTTTGTTGTAAAACTTTGAGCCTGTTTCTGAAACAGCAAACTGGAAAATGAATTGCATATGTGAAAAGAGACTGTGAGACAAGCTTCTGTTTCTACCAAATTGATCACTAGAAAACAATCGTCTGCAAACAAAACATGATATTACCAATGCCGTAGCCATTCTTATGAGATGGCGTATTGTCCACCAGTGTCAATCTGTCCGTAACATTTTTGTTGTTTTAACACACTAGTACTTTCATTTTGCATTTGATCTTTTAAAAACTTTGTTAGGGCCTTTATATCAATGAAAGCTTAGACAAGTTCGAAAACCATCAATATAGGATTTTAAACGGCATCTACCATATAAACACTTCCTGACATTTATTTTGGATGGACTTAGTGTCCATCACATACATATATGCTAGAGGGGTGTTCCACAGAACACTTGTGTTGCCTGCCTTATGCTTATCAGTGAGCGGACATTATCCATAAACATCAGAATAAGCCGCAAGTTACCAAAAATGCAAATGATGAATTAGTTATTCTAACATGGGTTGCAATAAAACACGTTACTAGTATGCATGTGTTATTGCACAGAAAAAATAATCAAAAGTATTTCCCTTGTTCAAGCTTTAATACATACGTACCCTCATCTGAAGTGGTTGAAAGGGACCAAGGGCCTCCAGATAGGGATAGTCGGGCTCTGTAATAAAACACACCAGCACTGAGACATGATTTAAAACATTACCTTGCATCCACACACAGTGTGTTTATGTATTCATAACTTTCACATGACATCATCAAAACAAATTGACCAATCAGTGATCAATAAAATAAAACACCTCCACATTCTGGTAGGGGGTAAACTCGGTGTTTATCGTTGGTGCTCAACTGACTTTAGCCCTTTATAAAACTAGTTTATAGTGATAATTATATTAAAAGCTTTATTTTTTGTGTACTCGTCGGGGGCCACTTTCCGTCACTTATGTAAACATAAACTAATTTTTCAGACAAATCTATGTATCCTGACAATTTTTACTCTATTTTCTATTAGGTTACCTCTTCCTGGAAAGTTGATACCAAAGAATTTTGTTTTATATAAATTATCGAAGTGGCACGTGACCTGTTTATAAATAGACTAAAACTGAGAAATCATGTTGTTTACAAGCCCAGTTTCCGTCATGTATTTTATCGAGTGATAGATTCAAGTAGGTCAAGATACAGTAAACTTTTATGAATTAGAAACTTGTTTGCAAGTCTATTCAACAATTTCATTGTACAAATGGTATGTTTGCATTGTTCCATCAGTCACCTCGATCGTTATAACAATGCGCCTGGAATCGTCAATATAAAACAATTTTACCCTGAAAAGATGGGTAACTCTATGTAAATCAAACAGATACAGGTTGTACGAGTTTCTGCTCTTTGGTGAAACTATATAATCTTAGTCTATTTAACCGCGTCCGCTGAAGAGTGATAAAATTATGACGTCATTACAGTGTTATTTTTTTAATAGTTTATTATGCGGCAGTATGCGCGCGCATCCCCAACGCCACATAAGGAAGTAAATACATTTTTCGGAGAAATCCCTTTCGTTTTTGTACCCCTTATTTACTTTTTGGTTGTTTTTCCTGTTTCCAATCTTCAGTTATAAACGTCTGACAATAAGTGACATCGCGTAAGTAATTTGCAGTGTAAAAACGTTTTTTAAATGAGAATGACGGAAACTGGGCTTGGACGGAAACTGGCCTCTGACGAGTACATCTATGTATCTTCTTTTGGTGTTGTCTGATTTTAAAACATCAATATGGATACATTTAATTTAAATCATGGTCTAATGTTTTCAATTTTATGCCCCCGAAAGATTTTCGGGGGCATATAGTAATCGCAGCGTCCGGATTCTGTCTGTCTGTCATTCCGAAGTTCGTGTCCGGACCGTAACTTCACAAGCCCTGCAGGGATTTTTAAATAACTTGGCACAAGTGATCACCATAACAAGACGATGTGTCTCGCGCAAAACCCATTGTCCGTACCTCAAAGGTCAAGGTCACACTTGCAGTTCATAGGTCAAAAACAGGTACGCAGTTTCGTGTCCGGACCGTAACGTCACAACCCCTGCAGGGATTTTTAAATAACTTGGCACAAGTGATCACCATAACAAGACGATATGTCGCACGCAAAATACAGGTCTTCAAGGTCAAGGTCACACTTGGAGGTCAAAAGTCAAATTGTGTCCGGTCAATAACTCTGGCATTCATGGACGGATTTTCAAATAACTTGGCACAAGTGCTCACCACAACAAGACAAAATCCAGGTCTATGGCCCCAAGGTCAAGGTCACATTTAGAGGTCAAAGGTCAAATCGTGTCCGGTCAATAACTTTTGCATGCCTGGACGGATATCAAATAACTTGGCACAAGTGCTCACCACAACCAAACGAGGTGTCGTGCATGAAATCCAGGTCCATGGCTCCAAGGTCAAGGTCATACTTAGAGGTCAAAGGACACTTTGGGGGCATTTATCACTTACAGTGATATTTCTTGTTCATATTGAGGTTGAGGATAAAGTCCGAGTAAACCTCTTTATTTTCATCTACTGAATATCTCAACCTGCCGGAAGTTGACCAGATGTGAAAGTTATGTATTGGTCAATTCAGCTTGGAGGGTATAATGCGTTCAATCCAATCAGACCTTTAATACACCAATTTACATCGAACTTCATAACCGCTGCTCCCATCTAAATTCCATTTTGTTTATTTTGCTCTTCGGGGCATAAATGATTTTATGAATATTGAGTTCTGCTCAACCCGGGCGTGAATGGTAGCAAGCATATTTCACTACCATTCATGAACAGTCTCAATCAAACCGAGACTGCAATATTTCGTATTTATCGTGCTCGGCCGTTTCCAAAGGTCCACTCTCATATTATTTTATGGAGAATATTGCATAGTTAAAAATTTAAATCTCACCCTATATCAATCCAGAACCTCAGTTTTAAGCTATAAAACGTTCAATGTATAATTTATTTTTCCTGGGTAGAACCAGTACTGTATACCTCCAGCCATCCTTAAGAATCGACACTTTCTCATGTATCAACTAAAAATGTCGGATACCTAACTAATGCCCCCGCTGAAGAACACTACTAAACACAGACCTCAATGCAAACATTCTACTAAACACGGACCTCAACGCAAAACATTCTAAGTGTGACCTTGACCTTGTGGTCACAGGTGACTGAATGTATGACAGAATGTTAGTATACTACCTTAGTAATCAACCAATAAAACTTGAAAGTAAGACAAGAAAGCAATCTGAGAATATAAGCAAAAATATAACTTTAATATATACTGAAAGCAGATCCAAACGCAAAAACTCCAAGTGTATGATCTTGACCTTGTGATCGCAGGTGATCGGATATATGATGAAATATTTTTGCAGACCTTAGTAATCAACAAATAAAATATGAAAGTAATACATGACAGCTTTTTGACAATATGAGCAAAAATATAACTTTAACATTTTACTGAAAGCAGACCTAAATGCAAAAAAACGTTCAAGTGTGTAACCGTGACCTTGTGACCACAGGTGATATATGTTGGAATGTTTTTGTACGACCTTTAAGTAATCAACAAATAAAATATGAAAGTAATTTGTGAAAGCATTTTCAGAATATGAGCAAAAATATAACTAAAATTTTACTGAAAGCAGACATGAACGCTAAACTTCCAAAGTATGACCTTGATCTTGGCAGGCAATCAGAAATATGACGGAATAATCAACAAATAAAATATGAAAGCAATTTGTGAAAGTATTTTGAGAATATGAGCAAAGAAATGACAGACGAACGAACAGTATAACCCCCAGGGGAGGCATAATCACCCATATATAGGTATAACTTACCCGTGAATATGACTGTATTTGTGGCAGATTTCCCCCACAACTCTACAAAGTGTATAACGTCTCCAATTCTGAGGGAGGGGTGACCGGTGAACACAATACAAGGACACTTGAAGTCATTTTGCATATCTGAAATTGTTGAAGTCTACTTTATTACATTTGTCAACATAAATGGGGATGGGGCTGGGACAGTCAATAAGGTTCAATATGAATGATATAACAATGTTGGTCACAATACATGTACGAACGTTTTTGTTTGTTTACTCAACAGGTCATTGGCTGTTATAATTGAAAGTTGCTCACAAAGGTTCGAAAGTTTGAAAATATTGGTCAATAATCCACTAAACCTATGGATACACTTCTTATACATACAACAACAAAACTGAATAGAAATGAACCATTTTCCACCCCTTATAATGCCTACTAATAATGAGGGATTACTTTTTTATAATAGGAACTATATTCAACACCTCGGAGGTTTATATGCAATTGAAGGTAAATCTATACCAATGGTGAAACTATAAGACAACATAATCTTTGCTCCACTTCGTGCAAAAAATATTAAATGAAAAAGTCATTTTGATACCATGTTGCCCTGCAGTTTGATTCTTGTGCTCATAATTTTCATATTTAACATTTAAACAAGAAATAGGACTTCATAAGCTATAAGCTTACGTTCCTAATCTATACGCTTTTCCTTTTTAAGTTTAAACAAAAGAACATGTAGATAATTCAAAACTATCTAACGATTTTACCATAATACTAAATAATCTATCAAATATATACTAACCATGTATATTTTTGTAATGCCGAAGACGTCCCAAGCTCACCAGCTAAACAAATATAGATGATTAAAATTAAATCTGACATACTGACTTTTTTCCTGTTCAAACTATGCTAGGAATATAAATTCCAAACCTTATTGCTATACTTGCAGTAGAAAACAATGGAATAAAGTAAAACTCCACAGTAACAATACATACATTTCTTTTTTTTTTTGATTGAAATTAAAACTGTTATAGCCTTCAAATGTCCATTAATGTGTTGTCATTTATTCTTCCTTACACAGCTACTCAAAAAGCTAGATTTGAGAAATGCATGAAATTTAAATTTTGGCTACAGTTGTTGACCTTTACTGAAATACCTTATTTTGGAATTAAATTAAGTATTAATAAAACTTCTGCGCAGTCGGTAGCGCGGCGGTTTTGTAACCGGAGGCCCCGGGTTCAATCCTCCGTGGTGCCACTGAGTTCCGTCGGTGTGTTCTTGGGCGAGACACTTTCCCTTAGCCTCGTCCGTCTGATGGGGACGTAAACCGGGCGGTCCCGTGTATCGGTCTATCCTCCGAACACGTTAAAGAACCATAGGAATCTATTCGATAATAAGAGTAGGGCAGGTTCCCGGATTCCTATGTATCCGTATCCTTCCCCTCTCTTTGGGGCGGCTCTAAATAACCTATACTGTGTTGATGAGCCGTTAAACAACATTCAATCAATTCAGTCTGTAAAGGTTCACTATAACAGCATGGAAAGGTTCTTGCTTTGAATCCCATCCTACAGACGAGGTTCAGGGAAGTGTCTCGCCTAAGGGCACGTAACCCAGTGGCATCAATCCCACCCTACAGACGAGGTTCAGGGAAGTGTCTCGCCTAAGGGCACGTAACCCAGTGGCATCAATCCCACCCTACAGACGAGGTACAAGGAAGTGTCTCCCCTAAGGGCACGTAACCCAGTGGCATCAATCCCACCCTACAGACGAGGTTCAGGGAAGTGTCTCGCCTAAGGGCACGTAACCCAGTGGCATCAATCCCACCCTACAGACGAGGTTCAGGAAAGTGTCTCGCCTAAGGGCACGTAACCCAGTGGCATCAATCCCACCCTACAGACGAGGTTCAGGAAAGTGTCTCGCCTAAGGGCACGTAACCCAGTGGCATCAATCCCACCCTACAGACGAGGTTCAGGAAAGTGTCTCGCCTAAGGGCACGTAACCCAGTGGCATCAATCCCACCCTACAGACGAGGTTCAGGAAAGTGTCTCGCCTAAGGGCACGTAACCCAGTGGCATCAATCCCACCCTACAGACGAGGTTTAGGAAAGTGTCTCGCCTAAGGGCACGTAACCCAGTGGCATCAATCCCACCCTACAGACGAGGTTCAGGAAAGTGTCTCGCCTAAGAGCACGTAACCCAGTGGCATCAATCCCACCCTACAGACGAGGTTCAGGAAAGTGTCTCGCCTAAGGGCACGTAACCCAGTGGCATCAATCCCACCCTACAGACGAGGTTCAGGAAAGTGTCTCGCCTAAGGGCACGTAACCCAGTGGCATCAATAAGGCTTGAACCCGTGACATCTCTGGATCCAGAGACGAATATGCTACCCAATGGGCACTGCCACCCCTTTATTTCAATGAAAAATACATTATAAATCATAACAGTTATTAAATGGCGATCATGAAAATAAATAGTTTTAATGGTTTATAAAGGTTGTAGAAATGCATGAATGTCTGAATCATGACCAACCTCAGCGTGGGGGAATGGTGGTTCTGGGAGGTAAACTTTGGACTGCTTGGATGCTGATAACCTGTAATATATACATTATATAAATATTACATTCCTGTGAGGGTGACATTATATAAATATTACATTCCTGTGAAGGTGACATTATATAAATATTAAATTCCTTTGAAGGTGACATTATATAAATATTATATTCCTATGAGGGTGACATTATATAAATATTACATTCCTATGAGGGTTACATTATATAAATATTACATTCCTTGAGGGTGACATTATATAAATGTTCCATTCCTTGAGGGTGACATTATATAAATATTACATTCCTGCGAGGGTGACATTATATAAATATTACATTCCTGTGAGGGTGACATTATATAAATATAACATTCCTAAGAGGGTGACATTATATAAAAATTACATTCCTGTGAGGGTGACGGTATGTAAATATCACATCCTTTTGAGGGTGCCAGTGGATATTATCAATCCGAGAATGTAATGTCGACCTCGGCTTTTGCTTATCATTTCAAGGGTTGATAATATCCACTGGCACCCTCAAGAGGATGTGACATTTATTTTATAATACCGAACAAATACTCCTAATATACTCAATAATGAAGAAAAAATTGTTGTTGTTGTTGAAAAAATCTATTTTTAGAACTGAGCTTTTCAAAACGCTAGCGGGATGATATTTTGTGCTATCACCCGCTATGACGCGTTGAGGTGTTTACAGTGAGGTATAATAAATATTGTCAACCTGAGAAAAATAATGTCAACCTCAACTCTCCCTCGGTGGACCTTGTTTTTTCAAAAGTTGATAATATTCTCACAGGTATGTAATATTTATTTTTATATTTATTTTAATATTTATTTTATTATACTGAAAAAATATGTTCAAAAACAGTCTTTAGGTTCTGCTGAATATTCTATTGAAAAGTAGAGTGTATTTTGTTTTCATTCAAATATTTATGCATGTCAATCAATATTTATTTGTGATACATGCCTGCGGCCAAAACACAATACATAACGTACCATTCACCAAATATATTTGAGTAAGCCAGTGTACTGTCTGAGACTGGAGATATGAAGTACATTGGCACAGTGCTGAGTCCACAACTGTCGAGGTGGCCAGACAAGCACTCAAACAGGTCGTATGTCACACCCGACGGATAACAGGGTACCAGTACATTACCACCATTCTTTATTGTGACAGCTGAAATGGAACAAAGCTAAATTACTAAGATTTTCAGATTTAATTTTAACTGATCAAGATTGACACCTTTAAGACATAGACTAGTCCTCAATGCTATATTTTGCTTGCCAAATATTTATAACACAAACTTGGTGTATTCATAATTTTGCATTGCAGAGATGTTGAGATTTTATTTTATTTTCAGTAGGTGATAAAATTTGTGTTACTCGGTTTTTATCCTTAGGTTCTATAGTAAAATACAAATCTTTGGCAGAGTAAAAAGACGATCATTTTCAAGATTTTGATTTAGAAGATACATATATTGAATCAATTTGCATGAATGTGCATGAAATATTCAGGGTTTTAAAAGAATCACACTGTAAATACCTTAATTTTAACAGTGAACTTGGTTGAACATCAAGGATAAAGACCGAGTTTATCACCTACCAGAATGTATTGGCTATGTCTTATTTCTGGTCACTGATTGGTCAGTTTTTTTGATGATGCTCTATCAAAATTATGAATTAAACTGGTTTTGGATGCCTTTTCACTGTCAATATACAGTATATATTGATTTCATTTGGATTGCATTTTTGTTTTGTTTTAAAAATAACACTGCTTAATAATATATAAAAAATACATATTAATAATAAATCTAAATAACTTTGATGAGTTTGATCTTCTAGGGTAACTGTCCCCATGGGCACTATCAACAGCTAATAGCAAAAGACAGGGTGGCTACAGAAATCTTAATATAAAGTTCCCTGATATTTCCTTCCCCGGATTAACGTAAGAATATTTACGGCCTCCATCCTCCCCTTATAGTCTTACCTTCACTACCAAATACCACATATACGTGAGCTTATATTAGATATTTTCCCACATTTTAAACGGCTCTTTATTTCATATAAATTATTTAAACAAAATGTATATCATCTAAAATGTTAACAATTGATGTAGTAATATAGAAATATTTTTATCATTAAACAATTCTGCCTGAAGAGTGTCAGTTACATATTCAACATTATTTATCGTTTTGTATTACATACTGCAGAAATAAAATTCCTTGATATTTACACCTTTTTTTTTAAACAAAATTCCTGTGTTTGTTTCTGCAGGGATTTTTTCTTTTAGCATTTTCTCTTTTTTCTAGAGACTGTGGCCGCCCTGAAAAGACTTGAAGGGCTGTGCTAAATCACATGTATATTTACCCGCATTGACACAGAACTCTCCTATCATGGAGTCAGGATTGGTGAGAGGTGTTTGTGTAATACAGTTCAATATGTCACCCTAACTAATCACATGTATATTTACCAGCATTGACACAGAACTCTCCTATCATGGAGTCAGGATTGGTGAGAGGTGTTTGTGTAATACAGCTCAATATGAGCATGTCGCTGTGTCGTAAAGGGGCTTGATCTATGGGCTTCGGATGTGTAGTCAGTGTGGATGACCCAGATACATAACAAATCTGTAATATAAACAACTCAATATGTGTAAAGAAATACATGTAAAATAAATCAAAAATATGTGAAGGACATTCTCTTTACTTCATCTATGAAAGGATACCAACAAACAGGATGCAGAACCCCTGGAGCCATGTGGTGCGACTAAAAATAACTTTTTACTAAGTCTGGGGTGTGCATCAGATACGGCTGGTTTTACCAGTGAAGTAATACACTGGTTTTACTGATAATAACACTTGAGCAGTTTGGTAAAGATTAGATGGAAAAGAAAGGTGCTAGAGTGTTGACAATTCAAAATTCAGCATTTATTCATTAAATCAGGGGCCATAACTCTGGTGTTTGTTTTCTAATGTAGATGGTTTTTGAACTCGTCCTAGCTTAAATCAATTTTAAGACACTGGTCAAGTTTGGTAAATATCAGATGCAAAAAATTGCTGGATTGTTGACAATGCAACATATTACTTTATGCTCAATCCTCTGGATCTGCATTCACTGGAAAATCAATACAAAGTCTTGATTAATTTTGTTAAAAAGGTGAGAAAACCCTCCACAGAAATGGAAGACCCGCTATGAGTAAATGGTTCTTGGGTCTTGTCAACATAATACATATTTCACTGACCTGCAAATACTTCAAAGCTCTTTAGATAGTGAAATTCCCTCCAAATTATTATTATCAATGTTAAAATGCTTGTGATATATTGAATGAACAAGGTAACATGGTGTTGTATCATAATACCAAAACTCTCAATTTGAAAAAGATGGACACTCGCACATTACCTTTTCATAGTCCGAATGTATAATCCAATTGCAGCTTCCAAGTGAATATCCAGAACTGGATGACATGGCTGTCAGGGCCCCAAATATGTTCTGTAATTGAAATCATAAAGAATATATTACAAAACATATCTGAAAGAATTACACCAGTTTGACCAGTCTGACCAAAGTTCCCATGTTTTCGCAAATATTCCACTTTTGGGTTGACGAATTTTTTTAATTAACGCAAAAAGATGCAACATTTTTCATTGCTGTTTTAGAACAAGCCCCTCACCGCTCACCACTGTGGGTTTAAGCCCTAATGATAACAGGAATCTTTATGTGAGGAAGCTATCCAGCTGGCTTGCCGAATGTCGGTGGTTCTATCCAGGTGCCCGCATGTGCATGAAAATTGGACGGAGGGGCTCCTAGGACCTTCCTCCACCAATGAAAGCCGGAAAGTCGCCAAATGACCTTAGCTGTCGGTGCGACTATAAGATCGTTCAATTAGAACAATATGTTGACAAATAGGTACACGAAAAGCAAGAGAATAATATTAATTTTGTGTTTGGTAGGCAGAAACGACTTCTCTGATAAATTAATAAACAAGCACACCTTTTTCTCATTAAAACCTACGACTTGCACCCTGGCTAAACACGAGTCTATATCCTTTAATGTGTAACATTTCTTCCATGTGGATGGGTTGATAGCCTCCCTGACTGGCATTGGTAACGACCTATAATATAAAGACAAACCAGCATTGAAAGAGAGACAAGTTGACAATATGAGCAGTCCATGTGGATAGGTTGATACGGGGCACGAAAATTACACTCATCCGTTGCCATGACGAGTGCTTATTGATATAGGACGAATAGAAATTCAGATAAATTCTTTAATAATTTATCAATTTGACCATTCAAACATTACGTGGGACGAGTAACTCAGAAACAAATTTTCCTGCCCTGTGATAGCCTCCCTAAATGGCATTGGTAATGCACATCCCATCTGCTGCTTCATTGTTTTTTTTGATTGGCACTGGCATGTATAAAATGGCATAAAATTGACCAGTTTAATCATTTTGTTTAGTTGACATCTTTCTTTACACAATAAAAAATCATAAAATGGGTCAATTATTTTTCTCCCCCTACCTTCACATAAAATTGCAATTTAAAGAAATAACTACCAAATTTAACGGTAACAGAGCAGTGATCATTTGGATCATTGGTTGATGAACCAAGACAACTAATTATAACAATTTACCTTCAGGGCTATTCCATTAAAACATACCAGGGACCCCAGGAAGGCAATTTAATAAACATCTATGGGTGAACCCTATTTTCTGAAATTTGGTTCTTTAAAATCAATTTTGCATCTATGGGTTGGTGTTCAATTTCAAAAGTGCCTTCCTGGGATCTCATGTAAGTTTTAATGAAAATAGCCCTTAAGAAAAATTCACTATAAAATTGTATATATACCTCAGAACATCATCTTTTTTCCATAGGTTACACACCTTGGTCCTTGGCACCCGGTCTACATATGTGACTAACTCCGTCATATATTGTCTGAAATACAAAACAACAAGACTAGCTCTGTCATATACTTTCTGAAATACAAAACAACATGACTAAATCCGTCATATATTGTCTGAAATACAAAACAACGTGACTAACTCCGTCATATATTGTCTGAAATACAAAACAACGTGACTAGCTCTGTCATATATTGTCTGAAATACAAAACAACGTGACTAGCTCCGTCATATACTGTCTGAAATACAAAACAACGCAGTGTATTAGCCAGCCAACCGTGCAGCCATCTTTTGCAGGGCCGTTTTTGAAAAATCGCGGCAAATATTTGGAGGAGTGTTTTTTTTGTTGTTTTTTTTGCTAAAGAACACTTCCAAACTCTTACTTTCTCAATAATGTTATGTTTGTATACATTTATAGAAGAAAGATGATCTAAAATGCACCATTTTCACCTTTATCTGTGAGAATAAATTACCCAAGGGACACCCACTTGTGGCAAAGTGGTGCGTAACGCGTGTTAGCAAATTATTTTGCACACCCTGTTTGCATATTTGCACACCCAGTTCTTGAATTTCTGCCTAATACACTAAAATAACGTGACTAGCTCCGTCATATATTGTCTGAAATACAAAACAACGTGACTAGCTACGTCTGATATTGTCTGAAATACAAAACAACGTGACTAGCTCCGTCATATATTGTCTGAAATACAAAACAACGAGACTAGCTCCGTCATATATTGTCTGAAATACAAAACAACGTGACTAGCTCCGTCATATATTGTCTGAAATACAAAACAACATGACTAGCTCTGTCATATATTGTCTGAAATACAAAACAACGAGACTAGCTCCGTCATATACTGTCTGAAATACAAAACAACGAGACTAGCTCCGTCATATATTGTCTGAAATACAAAACAACGAGACTAGCTCCGTCACATATTGTCTGAAATACAAAACAACGTGACTAGCTCCGTCACATATTGTCTGAAATACAAAACAACGTGACTAGCTCCGTCATATACTGTCTGAAATACAAAACAACGAGACTAGCTCCGTCACATATTGTCTGAAATACAAAACAACGTGACTAGCTCCGTCATATACTGTCTGAAATACAAAACAACGTGACTAGCTCCGTCATATACTGTCTGAAATACAAAACAACGAGACTAGCTCCGTCATATACTGTCTGAAATACAAAACAACGAGACTAGCTCCGTCATATACTGTCTGAAATACAAAGCAACGTGACTAGCTCCGTCACATATTGTCTGAAATACAAAACAACGTGACTAGCTCCGTCATATATTGTCTGAAATACAAAACAACGTGACTAGCTCTGTCATATATTGTCTGAAATACAAAACAACGTGACTAGCTCTGTCATATATTGTCTGAAATACAAAACAACATGACTAGCTCTGTCATATATTGTCTGAAATACAAAACAACGAGACTAGCTCCGTCATATACTGTCTGAAATACAAAACAACGTGACTAGCTCCGTCATATACTGTCTGAAATACAAAACAACGAGACTAGCTCCGTCATATACTGTCTGAAATACAAAACAACGTGACTAGCTCCGTCACATATTGTCTGAAATACAAAACAACGTGACTAGCTCCGTCATATACTGTCTGAAATACAAAACAACGTGACTAGCTCCGTCATATATTGTCTGAAATACAAAACAACGAGACTAGCTCCGTCATATACTGTCTGAAATACAAAACAACGTGACTAGCTCCGTCACATATTGTCTGAAATACAAAACAACGTGACTAGCTCCGTCACATATTGTCTGAAATACAAAACAACGAGACTAGCTCCGTCATATACTGTCTGAAATACAAAACAACGTGACTAGCTCCGTCATATATTGTCTGAAATACAAAACAACGAGACTAGCTCCGTCACATATTGTCTGAAATACAAAACAACGTGACTAG